>JZKD02S0005883.1:14055-27234 GCA_000966675.3 Picea glauca
ACCATTCACCATACAATATATACAATGTTTTTAGGTATTCCGTAGATACCAAAACCCTAATCCCTTAATCCAGGATTAATTTACAAATCAGCTAAAAATAACAAAATCCGCTAAATTTGTATCGTCAGACGCAGTTGTCGTATCTGACGCACCCACACACACAAACATGCAAAGAATATAACATATACCCAACAATTTAAACTTGAATCTTTCTTTCTACAATAGGAACCTGTTGTCATAAAAGAGAATTAGGCTTTCAATGAATTAAATAATGAATGAAAACTAAACTATCCCAATAAAACTCAAGAGCAGACCTTAGTATGCTTTCTCCTTATATTCTCCTCTTGCTCCTTCTCTTTTTTCCTTTAAGATACCTCTTCTTCCTCCTTCTATTGTTCCTAGTTAAAACACCTCTTTTAGTTAAGTTAACTAAAACTCAACTAACTTTTAGTTTAGGGGGGAAATTAATAAAATAATAGTAAGGGTCTTTAATAAATAATAACTAGTAGGTGTGACACCTTGTGACTCCCTTTAGTTTCTTAACAAACATAAACACAACTAGTTAATAAATCAAACACATACCTCCTTGTGGCTCCCATCACCAGTCTCATAATTTGAAAATTAATATCAATGATATTTAAAACCATATCCAAAAATATAATATCCAAAATAGTGTGTTGTCCAAAAACTTCAGCAGTCAATTGTTCTCAACAATCAATAAATAAAAACACTCAAAAACCATATTTTCCACTTTGGAAGGCAATTTTACCTTTGTTGCTATTGTCTCCCTTTGATTTCTATGAATTTTCCTTAGGCTGTGTGGATCCTTTAGGCCTGATCTCACTGATAACATGAGATAAATCATCTCTCAAGTGCATGCAGGATGAAACGGATTTGGCAGAGTCACTTGAGGGAGAGGGGGAAGCAACAACTTTTGCTTTATCAGGTGCATGGTGGGCTTCGGTTTTTAATCTTTTGCTTGCATGGGAAGTGTGCATGTGAGTGTGTAGGGGCATCTTGGATAATTGGGTTAACCGGTGGAGGAGGGGCAGGTAAAGAAAAATTGGGCTAGCCACGATGTTGGGAGAATGTCAGGTGGACAATCTGTTGCCATTCGTCATTTTTAGGGACTTCAGGTTGTAATGAGACATGAGGGGGAATTGGGATGCTAGGGACATGTGGGGGTTGGAAAGGATGCCTTTCTGGCATAGGTTGGGCCACTCCTTGTCCAATCTAGTTGAAAAATCCAGCTTGGAATAGATGGTTCAACTCTTGTGGGTCTACATCAAAATGTATTGAAAATCTTGGCCTTCTAGGGCCCCTATTCCAATTTCCTCTTCCCCTGTTATTCCAGCCATGGATTCCTCTGCCGAAGAAGCTCATTCATGTATGTAGTGTTTATTAGCAACTAGTTTCTTCAACAAACCATACATGACATCTCTTTAAATATGAAATTTTTTTTGGCTCAACAACACATCAGACTCATGCAATCCAATCCATACAAATCGTTTAATACTTGTTAATGAGCAGGGGGGGAATAAGGGTTCTAGGATATATGAGGGATTGTATTGAGCGAAAAGTGGTAAAATGAAGGGGGGTATATCATGATTATTGCTTAGCAAATCATCAAACAATAACCTGTATTGTAATAACCAAATATATCAACTGTAATTTATCTTTGTGTCATCCTTCAATTGCTATAGTACATAGTTTTCATTTAATTATAATTTAATTTTAAGAATAGGGCGTGAATAATGAATCTGGGAATGTGAAGGGATTTGTAATGTGCGGAAAAGTGAGAGAATGACAGGGAAATAACGAATATTGTTCATAAAACAAATCAATTAATCAATAAACATAACTCTTTACTAAAATCAATACAAAAAAAACCAACACCATATCAACAATTACTGTGTATCAAACTGTTCATTGTTCTAGCATTTAAATTTCTCAAAACTTCTCAATTAGAAGAGTCTGTGCAATCATACTCATAATCAAAACAAATTTCCATTCAACAGTCCTGTTAAGAAAATGCGTGGTCTTTAATTTCTTTTCTTTCCTTTTAAGAATTTAAAGAAAACACACAACAACTTTGCTCCACCTCTATCCATAATGCATCACTATAATAGTAAGCATCCACTACCTACCAATTCACAATAGTTACCCGAATTAAAATATACACAGGTCCCTTTCCAAGTCGAACAGACTTCCAAAACATGCCTGATTACGCATATTTTTCATTATATCAACCAATAAGATTTTGCAATGAAACCACAGTCAATATAAAACCCGAGCTGCATCATTATCGATGTAACCATTTATAACATTCACGATGATTAATTAATATATGTATAGTGAACATAACCAAATACACAGTCACCATAAAAACCCGCAATTATCTATAACCTTGATCGGGCCTAGAAAAATACACAGGTGTTTCTAATTTTCAATTAAAACCATGTTGTAAGAACTCAGTGAGTGGAAGTATAACAAAAAGGAGACAACCCTCATCTGCATATTATTGTCCATTCCCAATTGTAAATTTTCAATCAATTTAATCATAGGAATAAAAAATAGGGACTCGACGGAAAAATTCCATAACCACTCCACTTGATAAACCAATATTTGACAACCAAGAATATGCCTGAAAGGAGCAAGAATAGTTGGAGGTTTAAAAATGGGCTCTGTTGAAAACAAATACAAGGTGACAATCAAGAGCGTTCTCATTCAACAATAGCACAGATAATTGGAGGTCCTCATAGACATATCAACCATAGGAAAAAACCCTTCCGATACAGACACAATAGTAAGCCATAGGGTCTTCCTTATAACTCACCGTCTAGGCACTGGAAAAACAATTAGCGACAGAGGAAACAATGACAAGTAGGGTAGAAAAAACCGATGTACATAGTGCATTTTACGTTTGCAGAGGAGAGGTGAATGTCAACTGAATAGTGACAATTACCAAGAACACACAAAGATATAACCTCTGTCTATTTTCTTAAGAGATGAACCATTTGACAACAATATCGGTGAGGACGCCTAACATCGAGGCATAATTTAAATCACCCCACAACCATAAAGTATATAAAAATGTTATGGCCACCCTAAGACCGATTCTTGAAATACTTTGGTGCTAAGATAATGAGAATGAGCCCATGACCATGAATCTGGCACGAAAAATAAACAACAACCAAATAGCAATCTGAATGTGACTGGATAGTGTTACACTCATGACTGTGAGGAAGCAACCAACAATAATACACAGAGAGAAACCCTACACCATTAATACAAATAAATATATAACCAATTCACTTATTATCCACAGAGACCCACCACGATTTTATCCCACAGAGAAACCAGTGAATGCACAACTCAAACAAAAACCAATTCTTTTGCTTGCAATCCGAACAATTATAGAGTCATTTCAGAGAGACATAACACACATTTACACAGTTGAAATTCTCAGGAACACACAAACCCAAGCATTACTGAGCCATTGTTTTTTCATACACATAGCATAATTCATGGATGCGATGAAAAAGAACCATACCTATAACAAAGAGCTTAAAAGGGTGAGTTGTTGAGTGTTCTTCTTCCCAAGCCTGAAATGTGAAGCTTAACCATCGATAGACTGAAATGCAACAAGTAACAATACTAGGGTGATGGCCTATGGGGGGAAGTATGGAGTGACATGCATTTACTGCACGTTGCTTCCATATCCTATCCTACTTAATTACTAAGTAAAAGACAACTAAACCTTCACCATATCATTTAACCATGTATTCAATTCCCAAACCATTGAAATATGCGATGATATTCCTTGCCCAATGCGCCACCCAACATCACATGTTAACATTTTCTATGTTTTTATGCCATATCATATGTATTGCAATGTTATATGCCCCCCAAAATAAATCCAATGAAAATCGCATAGCCAGTAACCAACACATAATAGTTAGGACTAACACTAACATCTTTTACTTTTCTATTTGCATATAATCCTTAACATAACTCAAACATAGATCCTTTCCTTTTAGGATTTTTTTATAAGTTTATTTTCTTTGTTTTGGTTATGTTATCTCTAACATATTTCTTGTATATGTGTGGCCAGGTAGTTGATTATGACGATTTGTGAAATGGTTAAACCATAGCAACTGTAAATACATGACCATCATATCATAAAAAATAATGCCTTGAATTGCAGAAATATCCCATAAAATGATTCATCCACTTGTTACTATGTCAAAAAGAAACCAAGACTGCATCGTCAACCATGTAGGACTGTGTAAGAAGCAACATAAAATGTGTGATATGTCTATATTTGAGCCTCTAATATGCAAAGGGGTCCCACCTACTAGTATTATATTATTAGCATAGTTTAAATAATAGGGCTTTAGAAATGCTTTACAGGCAAAATTCCTCGTTGCGATTTTAATCGTCAACAAACTGGCAGCTCCACAGGGAAATCTGTTTCCAATAGATTAAGAACTCAGAATGTCTGGTTTCACAGACCAAGTAATCATTAGATCAAGGAGATAGAAATCATAATGATTATGCAACAGGGGGAAGTGAGTGGATTTAATGGAAAGATGACTGGGAGTTTGGGAATAACTCATGGAAAGTGTTAAGTATGAGGGGGTTTATCCCTGTGAGCATAATCATTCAACTAAAATTTTCTCTTAACTTCAAGGAGATTTTTTTTTTGAACTTTCTCTTTTGAATCTCAAATGGATGAAGAAATGGAAACCAGAAGTGAGATGTAACCAACTATCTCATAAAACAACAGTGAAAGAAGATAACAAATTCAATGATGCCTTCAGGGGGAACATCATAAAATTCATGTAAGCTTGATTGTTATTGATTAACAATACGTTGCAGGAGTGTCATTGTGGCAGAAATGATCCAACATTTTATTCTGACAAAAATTGAAATCAAAAGAACAAAGCAAAAAATGCATAACATAAATGAAATTGCAAAATTGAAAACAACATAAATGAAAATAACAGAAATGAAAACTACTAAAATCAAAGAAGAAATGAAAACTACTGAAAAAGAAGAATTGAAGTGACATAAATGAAAATAGCAGAAATGAAAACTACTAAAATGAAAGAAGAATTGAAAACTACTAAAATACAGAATAATCCAAACAATGTCAAACTTTTCAAGTTGGTTCCACATAATGTTTTAAGTGAGAACCGCTAGTGCTGTAGGAAAAAAATATCTCTTGTAAATCCTTTATAATGTAAGATTTTGCAACCAGGACAAAAACAATCTTGAAAGGACCCAATCATAATTTTTGAAACTTTGAGTGTCTTCCTCTATCAACATGAGTTGAATCCCACAACAGTACTTTCTCATTGATTTTAAATTTTACATTTTTGACACTCTTGTTGAAATACTTCTTAACAATCAGTTGTCTCCTTTTTATATTACCCAAGGCAAATGTCCTTTTCTCCTCTAAATCCAGGAGTGCATTCATCCTTTGTGAAACATCAGAAGAATTTAATTCTTTGACCTGTAGCATTAACCTTAAGGAGGAAAGTTTTATCTCAGTAGGCAGAATGGCTTCTTAGCCATAAACAAGCTGGAAAGGAGTTCAACCAGTGCTCACCTTGGTGGTGGTTCAATATTCCCAAAGGGAATAAGTGAGGAGAGTGTGCCATTGGCGAGGCTTATCTTCGATGATCCTTTTGACAATTCTCACAAGATTCTTGTTGGTAGACTTGGCCTGCCCATTTCCTTGGGGGTAATAAGCTGATGAGGTGAAATGTTTAACCCCCAACTTAGCTAAAAATTGGGTCAGCTTAGTAGAAATAAAAGTAGGACCATTGTCTGTAATAATTTCCAAAGGAAGACCAAATCTGGAAAAGGTGTTATTTTTAAGGAAAGAAATCACCTGATCATCTGTCGAATGTTTAAGCGGGATAAATTCATCCCATTTTTAAAAATAGTTTGTGGCTTTCAAAATAAAGACTTGTCCTGCTGAAGAGGGAGGATTAATAGGACCAATAAAATCCACTCCCCAATTTGAAAAAGGAAAATCCAGGAGGAAAGGTTGTAACGGCATGGCTGAAAGGCATTATTTACCAACAAATTTCTTGCACTTGTCACAAGATCTCGAAAAAACATAATAATCACAAAAGATTGAAGCCAATAGTATCCTTTTATAATAATCTTAAAAGTAGTGGTTTTAGCAAAAAAATGACCTCCTACGTGAATAACAAAATTTGAAGAACCATGAGTTTCTTGCAACAGTTTTTGTGCTTCCTCATTGTTTATAGAGGGAAGCAACATACCATCAACATATATTCTAAACAAGAAGTCTCCTATAATGATGTGTCTAGTAGATTCAAGACAGATTCTTCTTATTTGATGAGTGTCTAAGTTATCTGGACATCTTTGATTTTGAATATAGTAAACCAAATGCTTATACCAAGGATGTTTAGACACTGGAAGGATTTGATTATCAATTTAGAACAGTGCTGACAAAGAACTATCTTGTTCACCAATTTCTTCACTATTTTCAGCATGTTGAGCTAAGTGAAGGGCCAAGTCACGTCCCTTGATGGTGGTAGAAGTCACAATAGTTAAATCATGCTCCTGGATCTTGGGAAGCCAATTTGCAAGCTTCCCTGAAAGATAATTCTGTGAGAGCAAAAACTTGACAATGGGTAAAGGGACTTTTATCAACGTATGCTTACCTAAGATGAAGTGGCAAAATTTTTCAACAACTTTAACAAGAGCGAAAGCATGTTTTTCAATAAAAGAATATTCAAACTCATCATCAGACAAGATTTGACTCATGTAACCCACTGGTTTTCCGTTACCTTGGTCATCACTTTGCATGAGGATAGAAGAAATTGCTTCCTCTATGGCATTTGTATATATCATAAATTCTTTCTCAAAATCCACCTTCGCCAGAACTTGTGCAGAGCTGATTGCTTTCTTGATCCATACAAAATAATCTTCGACATCATCTTCCCAAGAGAAGGAACGATCTTGCTTAAGAATATTATGAATTGGTTTGACCATTACAACAAAATCTTGAAGCCCCATAAAAGCTTGAACCTCCTTCTTGGAAGTGGGAGCAGGTAGATTTAGGATAGAATAAATCCTTTCAGGATCAATGCTTATTCCTGAATCAAAGACAATGTGTCCAAGGAGCTTGGCCTTGGTAACGTCAAAAATAGACTTAGAAGGATTTAAAGAAATGTTGAATTTCCTGCATCGCAAACGAACTCTTTTAAGATGACCAAAATGATCTGATCAGTTCTTAGAGTACACTGTTAATTCAACAAGATAAATATGAATAATATTGCTGATCAAATCGTCAAAAGCTATTTGCATAGCTCTTTGAAAAGTGGAACCTGCATTGGATAAACCAAAATGCATACGTTCATAAGAAAAAGTGCCCCAATGAGTAATAAAAGTGGTTTGATATGTATCTGCCCTTTTTACCTTGATTTGATTATAAACAGAGAAACCGTCAATTAAGGACATCATCTACGAACCTGCAACTTGTTGCAAAATCATTTCCATATTAGGGAGAGGAAAGTGATATTTTATGCTAGCCATATTCAATGCATGAAAATCTACACATAATTTGATTTGACCAGTTGTTTTCCAAACGGGAACCAAATTAGAAACCCATTCTGAATACTTAACTGGAAAGATAAACCCATCCTTCAAGAGTTTTTCCAACTCCTTTCGAATAGTTGCTTCCAGTGCAAGTTTGATAGGTCTTTGTTTTTTCCTAGCTAGTTTTATGCCATCCTTGATAGGAATGACATGTTTTATAAGAGCGGGATCAAAACCACGACGATCCTCATAAGACCAAGAAAAAACATTTGGAAATTCACCAAGCAATTTAGCAAACTTCAATTTTTCTTCATCAAAACATTGGGCACCTATTTTAACATTCTTTGGGGACTCAGGTGTTCGAATGTTCAAGGAAATGGTTTCACCCAATTTCCTTTTTGACTCCTCTTCTTTATTTTTATCTTTTTTGCCTACATCACTCGATGAAAACGAACTTTCTAGAGGATTCAAGCCCTTAGGAATCTTGTTATCTTCCATTGATATAATTTCCTTAGGCTTATAAGGTTCATTTTGAATGAAATCACATATGCTCTCATCACTAGGGAAGATCTTCCATGATTCTATATTCTCAGGGATATGTGGATGATATAGAGATTGAAAAGTACAATCAGGTCTTTGTGGCATAAGTTTCCAATTAGGAGAGGCTGCAAAAACAACGAACCAATTAGCCATTGAGTTCAATTCCCTTTTAACATGAGTGATGTTGAAAGATAGTAGGTTCCAGATAAGTGACCAAATAGTTTGGGTGTAGCATTTCATCAACTTGTTTCTATGAGAGTATATCTTATGTACAAGGTTCATAACAAGCTCGAAATCCCCAAAAATTGTAAGGTGAACACAACCCAGATTATAGGCATTTTCAATGCCTAATAGTAATGCTTCGAATTAAGTGACATTTTTTTTGCAAGCAAATTATAAACTATAAGTCAATTTTTTCCAAGGTAGTGTTTTCCTCATCAAAAAATATGGAATACACTCCTAATTCCTCTTCGATATAATTCACATTAGGTTGTGGCACACTTTCTATGTAAGGTGAAATTCTTCCCTCTCTAAGGAATATGATGTTTTTTTCATTCCGAGGAATGGATAAGTGTGTCCTATCAAGTGAGAGGTATCCACCCATCAAAGCTTGTCAATCTATTCCTAGGATGATCGAGTATTTGCTTACTGGCATATCAATTACCTGGATATTGAGGGTTGTCATAATTCCAGGGTGCGCGCACAAAACCAAAGTCATGTCCTTGATTTCACCTATGGTCATTTGTTGTAGACTATTATAAGAGAGCATGCTTTTGGTGTTTTCATTTGTACAAGACAAACCTATCTCTTCCATAATAATCTTCGACATTACACTTGGGCCCGAACTACCATCAATGAGACAACAATGGGGAATATTATCCATAATATTTACAGAAATATAAAATGGGTTTTTTTTTATAGGGTGTTTAAAGTTATGTACACCTACTTTATTTACAGATGAATCCTCTTCATCTACCTCTTCATAGAGGTTGGATACAATGGAAGCTTTTCGTTCCATGAATTGTTTTAGATGCTTATGTTGTTTAGGGATGACAACCATGTCTAGAAGGGTTGCATCTACTTTGATGTTGGCCAACTGATTTTGAATGTTGTATTTGGAAGAGGGGAGAGGGGAGGAATTTAATTGATTATGAGTATCCTTAGGAACCTGAATAGTAGCAGCTGGTGAGGATGATCTTGGGCTAGAAGAATTGCAGGGAGGATCATATTTTCTTTTGGGAGCATAGGATTTATTCCTAGTATTGATGATCATGACATCTTCTGGCTCTGCAAATTCTAGGACAATGATGGTAGTTTTAGGTCTCTTACCAAATATTTTATCTCTGGCACTCTTCTTTACCTTACATGTACTTTCCTCATGGTGTTCTTCACAAAATTTACACCGACTATGAGGCATGATAGCTTTAGGCTAAAAATGATTTTCATTTGGATTTCTAAAGGGGGGTGTAGAAGAGGACAAATCTACAGGGGTAAGAGAGGAGACATTTCCTTTTCGCTCATACGCTATCATCCGATTATTTATGTCTTGTACAGGTTGTAAGAGGGTGGAAATGTCTATCTATTTAACTGATTCTCCCTTAGGAAGACTTCTTCTTTCAATTTGTTCTTCATACTCTAAACATGTATTCAGAGTGGAACTGAGGTTATCAATGGCCTTTTCCTCGAGCTTATGACGGTAGGGGGAAGGTAATGCATTATAATAATGTATGAAAGTGGCTTGGTTATGAATGAGTTCAGGGATTTGATTGTATAATTTGGTGAAACGCAAGTTGAAGGACTTGATAGTCGCACCATCCTTATAAGCGATGTTATTGTATTCCCATAAATTCTCGGTTGGGCTTTTGGATTGCCCATAGGTGTATTTGAACCAATAGACTAACTCCTCCCAAGAAGATAAAATATTAGCAGGGAGATCAAAGAAATCGGTTCCAGCCTTCCCTTCAAGGTAATTGACAAATAAGTGCATACAAGTATCGTTGTCATTGGATCCTTTTCGTAGTGACAATGTTATTCCCTGAAAACATAGGGAGATGCTCTTTGAATTTAGGAAATGGACAAGTAGCAGGTTCCAGGTTAAGAGGAGAGGAAACATGCCACTATGTAGTTGTAGCATCTTCTTCAAATTGAAAAATCCCATACTTTTTAATGACTTTGGTGGGGTTTGTGGTAGATTGGACAGGGACTTGGTGACTATACAAGCTACCAATCATGGAAGAAGCTGAAGATTGAGATGAATAAGCACCTCTAGTGCCACCAGAGCCACCACTAGATGCCATCTTGTGGATGATAGGTAAGGGAGAGAAAGACAAACTGGATGAATCAAACAAGGTTCTCCTTAGAGCACTTTGTTGGGTTGATAACACAACGTTCCTTCTTCCTATTTCAGCAATAGGATTGATTTCATGTGATAAACCTCGTCTTCTCCTAGAAACACGAGGGTCTAAGGACATGAAAAGAAAATCAAAACTGAAGGAAAAAGAAAGTTATGGTTGATTCCTAAGTTGTCTATGCCTAGCTTCCCAACATTCTTGGGAACTTATGTCTTGTTCAATTGTTTCCCATGAACGATTAAGTCTAACCTGGGTATTAGCAGTATCTAAGATGGTGTTAAACAAGTTTAAAGCAATGTTGGTATGATCTTGAAGACCGAGCTCAATATTAGGCTGCCTTGCAACATGTACAATCATTAAGAAATGAAACAATCAAAGGATTAATATCAGAAAAAATATATATATTCGATGATAATCAAACATAAAAATCAACCAGAGAGATATGGAATATCTCCCCAGTATGGCCGCCAAATAAATTTTGAGGAAAATATATGAAATGATCTTACTTGAGAATTTTTAGATCTTACTTGGCTAAAGAAAGATAGACATGAATAGCATCCTATGTTTATAGCCTCAAAAATTATTTCCTAATCCACAAGTATTGGTTGTAAGGGCTTAGGCTGATATTTTAATAAATAAAAGATTGTTGAAAATTTTCATATTTATGTAATTTTCTGAATATAACAGATGCGAAAGTAAATGTAGAGCCATAAGAAAAAATACCAAGTCAATAATTAACACAGATGAGACATAAAGCAATCGCTTATTTCATTCCAATTTATCAAAATAATCGTTCTCTATACAAAATTCTCTGAGGAAGTTTGGACCAAAGTCAAACTTAGATGTCCCCGATGAAAACCATACAAAAGGACTTTTGACAGAAAGTAAAACACTAAACTTTAAAATCTGGATCAACTTGCCATAGATCGTTGCCCACTCGACTCTGCACAATATCCTTTATCAGTCATGAAATTTAATTCACAAACAAACAAGTCTACACAGACTGTCAAACATAGATCAACACCTCTGAAAAACAAGTGTCTGGATGATGTAATTCAGCCTTGAATTTTTCTGTCTAAAATAGGACCCTGTTGTCATTAAAGATAATTAGGCTTTCGATGAATTAAAGAATGAATGAAAATTGAACTATCTCAATAAAACTCAAGATCAAACCTTAGTATGCTTTCTCCTTATATTCTTCTCTTTAATAAATAATAACTAGTAGGCGGGACCCCTTGTGACTCCCTTTAGTTTCTTAACAAACATAAACACAATTGGTTAATCAATCAAACACATCCCTCCTTGTGGCTCCCATCATCACTCTCATAATTTGAAAATTAATATCAATGATATTTGAAACCATATCCAAAAACATCATATCCAATATATCCAAAATAGTGTGTTGTCCAAAAACTTCAGCAGTCAACTGTTCTCAACAATCAATAAATAAAAACACTCAAAAACAATATTTTCCACTTTGGGAGGAAATTCTCCCTTTGTTTCTACTGTCTCCCTTTGATTTCTCTAAATTTTCCTTAGGTTGTTTGGGGCCTTTAGGCTCGATCTCACTGATAACATGAGAGAAATCATCTCTCAAGTGCATGCGGGATGAAATGGATTTGGCAGAGTCACTTGAGGGAGAGGAGGGGGCAGCGACAACTTTTCCTTTATCAGGTGCATGGTGGACTTTGGTTTTTTATCTCTTGCTTATGTGGGAAGACTCTACAGGTGAGTGTGCAGGGGAAGCTTGGATAGTTGGGTTAACTGGTGGAGGAGGAAAAGGTAAAGACAAATTGGGCCAACCACAATGTTGGGAGACTGTCGCATGGACAATCTCTTTCCATCCGTCATTTTCAGGGACTTCCGGTTGTAATGAGACATGAGGGGGAAGTAGGATTCTAGGGACATGTGGGGGTTGGAAATGATTCATTTCTGGCCTAGGTTGGACCACTCCTTCTCCAACCTAATTGAAAAATCCAGCTTGGAATAGTTGGTTCAACTCTTGTGGGTCTACATCAAAATGTATCGAAAACCTTGGGCTTCTAGGGCCCTTGCTCCAATTTCCTCTTCCCTTGTTATTCTGGCCATGGCTTCCTCTATTGAAGAATCTCATTCTTGTATGCATTGTAAACTAGTTTATTCAACAAACCATACATGACATCTCTTTAAATATGAAACAAAGTTTGGCTCAACAACACATCAGACTCATGAAATCCAATCCATAAAAATTGTTTAATACTTGTCAATGAGCAGGGGGTGAATAAGGGTTCTGGGATATATGAGGGGTTGTGTTGATCGAAAAGTGGTAAAATGAAGGGGGGTAGATCATGATTACTTCTCCAAAAATCATCAAACAATCAATTGTATTGTAATAACCAAATATATCAATTGTAATTTATCTTTGTGTCATCCTTCAATTGATATAGTACAAAGTTTTGAATTAATTATAATTTAATTTTAAGAACATGGCGTGAATAATGAATCTAGGAATGTGAGGGGATTTTTAATGTGCAGAAAAGTGAGAGAATGGTAGGGAAATAATGAATATTGTTTATAAAACAAATCAAGTAATAAATAAATATAACTCTGTACTAAAATCTGTTAATGTTTTATGCTGATATTATAGTTCTTTGCATTTCATAAAGATAAGAGCATAACAACCACAAGATCACTAAGAAATACACATCCACAAGTACACAACATTTAT
>JZKD02S0005905.1:0-13135 GCA_000966675.3 Picea glauca
GCATCCCATTTACATCTCCCAACATGCATAAACTCATCAATATTGTTAACCACATCATTACTTTTATTATAGCATGAAGGTACTAGTTCATCCAAGGGTTCCTCTAGTAGTTCTTCACTTTCTGAATCATTGAATAGAGTATCATCAAAAACCTAGAAAGGAAAATAACTCACTGCATTCTCTTCTTCTTGTGCAGGAGAAATGGAAGCTTGGATGAATTCATCACATGGAGGAGAAAAAATTGGCACTTCATCTTCATGATTCACCTCTTCCAGTTCTTGTTCTTCAATCAATTCATGGTTGTATTTAGTGGAATCGTGAGGTAATTCTTTCTCCTCTTGAAAGGGTTGAAAACTCTCTTCATGGGATTCTTCCTTGAGCTCTTCCCTTGGAGGTACATGATCTTCAAGGCTCTGATCCAATGTATTCTTAGGATATGGAGGTTCTTCGTTAACAAATTTATCATCACTTTCTTGTTTGTTTGGAAGGGGAGATTCATCAAGGGATGCATATTCTGAATCATCCCATTCTTTTCCCTCCACATTCAACTCCAATATCTTGGATAGAACCCAAGGTTGGTCATACTTATCTCGTATGCTGGCACATAGAATTTTTACTCAGAAGTATGCCTTAGAAATCTCTTCCTCTCCTGATGTTTTGAGACTTTGTTCATGTTTTTCTAATATGCGGTCATGTTCTTCTCGTCTTTTCACACATAGGCAAATTAATATATGTATATCTATGCATTGATCAAACAATTCCTTGCAAAAATATTCTTTGACATTCTCCTTCATCCTTTGGCATAAGTCTTCACATTGTTCTAGTTCTTCATCCTCAATAAGTGGAGAAACTACCAATGTATTATTTTCATCATGAGGATGACCATGCCCAACAAAATCTTCTTGTAGGGCATAGTGTGATTCCCTAAGGTCACTTATAAGAGGATTCGGGAAGAGTCCTTCCTTTTTAAGGGCTATTTTCAATTCTTGACGAGTGTCTTCATATGTCTAAGGTTGTGTATTCCTATACTCAAGAAACTTGCTAATAATATCTATGATAAAAGTGATGGTTTTCGGTTTGCAAGTGTCTTTGATCCAATGTTGTACATCAAATGATAGGGAGACTACAACCCGTTGTATTTGTATATTTTCATTCTCCCCCATATCTCGTATGTATTTCAAGAAATTTACAACATGGGCAATGACTTGTCCATTGAATTTTGGAAAGTTTTCTAACCATCCATCCTTATATTTTTTTGGGTATCCAGGGATTCTTTCAAAATCAATACAAGGAAACCATTCCTGAAAATCCATAATTACATCACTTGGAAAGCTCAAAATGTATCAGTGGATTCATTGGATGATCTTTCTAGGATCATCAAAGGAAAGTGAGAGAATTACCATCAGTGGAGTCAATAGATAATCTTGTAAGATAAGGGCTTTAGGAAAATATTACCATAGATATGTCATTGAGGAGAATGACTCAATCATCCCCGGAAACGACACCAAAATGTTATCACATGATTTGTAGTTGTGCAAAGCCCAACACAAGATCACCAAATCTTGCGTAACTATAGGATGTCCTACCACTATCACCTTAGTAAGAAAATCCCTTGTTTTAGTGATAGAGGAGGTCCACCACAGGGGAAGCTTCCCCGATTACCTCAATGGATCAAAGTACCAAGTTTGTTATACGAGCTTATCACCCCCTCTCTTGATCACCTAAATCAACGTCTAGGTCAAGGAGAATTAAGAGGTAAAATATGGTCTTAGTACCTCCCTGGGACAAGAGTAATTGATTTCCAATTACAAGCATGCAAATAATACATCTTTGAGACACTAGCCAGTAAAACTCACTATGGATGTCATGAAACTACAATAATTAATAGTAGTATAACAACAATAGATGAATTATAAAAACAACAAGAATTATACTTCATAATTACAACAATTGACCATGAAAATTTAGCATTTACTCAATAGAACAATATGTAATTATTAGATGCAATTTCCGGGTATGTTAGGCCACTATTAGAGCAATGTATGCAGCAAATTAGTGTATGTTAGAATGGATGTAGCAAAACTTTGCAACAACAAAAATCTTATTAGTGATCTAGCTTAAGTTAGTGTTAGTAAAGTTAGTAGGAAGTTTGAGAGAATTGAAATGAAGAGTTTGTTGATCACTTTCTCCACAAGAGAGCTTAAATATTAGTGCCTTTGAGGGTTATGAAGTCTTTATAATAGCAATGCAATAAGTTTTGGAGATGAAGCTATCAAATACTAAGAGGTAGGGATTAAACTCTAAGGTGTTGGTACATTAGGGCCTTACGGTTTAAGCCTTGAGAAGAGGGATTTCTAGAGTGCAGGAACTTTTGGGAGCTAGCAACTTTTTCTCCCTTCTTAAGTACTTCAACTAGATCGCAATCAAAAGTCTAGGGATAAAATCCTAAATTGTTATCACTTTAGATATTTAGGATACTAACCCTAGCAAGTAGATTTCAACAATTTTGAACAAGAATCATTTTGTGAGATGAGGAAGCACTTATGCTCCTCTCTTAGGGTTTCACCAAGCAAGACGCCTAGCATCAAAAAGAGAAATTACCATGAACGATTGATAGCATAAAGATAAAATTAAAGAAATTTCACTTACTTCAACAAGATAGCATGAGATGAAACCATAATTCTAGAAATTCCATCCAAAAATCAGCAAAAGTGTCCACAAAATGATCCTCCAATCAAGTCACATGAGTGTAGAATAGAGAGATAGCCAAATAGCGACAAAAATTCCAGACTTAGTCTCTCACAAATGGTGAGAATATGTGATGATAAAATGAAATGTCAAGTGGATTTATTTATATGGAGCCATCTTGACCTATTTGTCCACTTTAAATTGTCAACAACCAAACATAAGAGGGTTGACCCCTTTAATTTTCCCTTACAATATACAAAAATAAAATTTTACATGAAATAAAATACTAGAAGGGTGATGGCTTGCCCTAAGAGGGTGATGTGGGCTCTCCAAGTGAAACATCAAGCATGAGTAGGGAGACGTTGGGCATCTAAAGGCCATGTTTCATGCCAAAGTGTCCTTCCATGGTATCCTCGTGTCAAGCCACCTCTTGATCCATCTCATCCATCAAACTCTATCCCTCCAAGGTGACTTCAAGGGCTAAGAAGTGACGTCCTAGGCCTCCTAAGGATAACGTCCAAGTGGATAAGGGTACAATATTTTCCTCTAGTGATGACAAGGTTCTTCCAAAGACAACTTCCTTCGCATCTAGGTGCAATGCTTATAATCAATGGTCTTCCACATGTGAGGTCTAGTGTCCATCCTATATGCAAGGTCCTACAAAGACAAACAAGTACACCCTCCAAGGTTCCACAAGTCACAAGTATCATTCCAAGTAAGCCACATTTAATACAATAACCACCCAAACATGTGCATCAAATCCCCCCATTTTCGAAATAAACAAATGCTCAAAGACCGTATAATTTTTGCCAAATTTAGGTATTGAAGGGGTGCCATGGTGCCCTATTGGGTAATCCAATCCCCAAGTCAATGAATGTTTCCCAAGAAGACCCTATCTTGATCATGTTATTACTATGAGGTGGATTTGGGGAATACTTTTGGGCATGGGGTTCGTGACATTTGAAGGGTTTGTATTGTATCATTTATGGGTGCCTTTGTGGGGGGTGTGATGCATCCTTCGTTTTCAATGCAACATTTTTCCAATCCCTTTCCTTTAATTTATTATGGTCAGAACATTGAGTGCTATGGGAAATGGAAATTAAAGAGCACTACAATGCCACTCCAATTTAGGAACAAATTGAGTGTCATATGCAATGGAAAACAAATGACATCGCAAATTCATTCCCTCATCAAGTGGGGCATTTATTAATTATGGGTTTTTAAATGTCCTCCATTTTATGGAGAAGCGTTTCAATGCTCTCAGGACCTTAGGGTGATCATCTGGAGGGATAATTCATGGCTTTTAACTTTTTCCAGCTACCACACATCTGGGCCTTTAGCCCCTTCTTCCCATGAAATTAGCTACAAGCCCTTCTTAGGGTCAATGCACCTGAAAAACCAAAAGATGAGGAAAGAGAGGGGAAGAAGTGTGGGAAGTGGTAAGTATGGGTGAGGAATTGTATGGTGATCCTTCAAGGAACCACCCAGTAGCAACCCCTTTTCCCGAAGGTGAACTACTTACTAGGAAACCATGTCATCCAGCAAGGTGAAATAAGGAAAAAGGTATATCTTCCAAGAAAATGTTTCATAATCAAGAAAGGACTCTTTGCGACATGTTCACATGCTTAAAATATTAAAGTGACACTTACCATGAGATCGGACTTGTTACCTCATGAAGCAATACTTGACATCTTCTGGGAGCCAAGCTAGTGTAGTGGATGTTGCTCTGCTGACATGATAATGATGATTAACTATGGTGAAATAGAGGGGCTCTACGGGTTGTGTTGTGCATCGGGCTCTCAGTACTCCATGTCTGCTACCTGTGGGCCTTGATATATTATCTCCTTATTTACCCCTAGACTTGGGGAGTAACATATGGCTCCTACATGGGGACATGTGCTTACCGTAAAATGCATGAGAACCTCAGCATCTCCTGGTAGAACATGTGCCTACACAAGTCAACAAAATTTTTGAAATCTAAAGGATGGTATAACTCACCCCTTGTTCATATGGAAAATAAAAAATACCAAAAACTAGAGAAAAACTTGAAAAGGAAATTTTTCTGATATTTTTACTCTATCATATCAAATGAGTATGCAAATCATATGAATGTAACATAACAAGATGAAAGGATGCAGGAAATACAATAATGTAAATCATAATATGCATGCAAATCTAAGCAAAGTGCAACTATACTAGCATGACATGTGATGCAACATATATACAATGCAATGAAGAATACAATGTCTACCCTAACCTACTTACCTTAATATATGTTAGTTGAAATTCTAGATATAATCACATAACCAACAAAGCCATCCTAGCATTGTACTAGAACATCTACCCTTGTGCTTCATCATAAACCAAAATAAAGATAAATCAAGCACAGAAAGAACATGACTTAGAGTAGTCATTATATCATACATAATCATAAAATCTAACTCATGGAGGCGGGAGGGAGGGAGAAAATCATGCAAAGAGGTATCACCACAACCCTTCCCTATCCATCCCAGGACAAGGCCGAAAGAATCAGGCAAAGTCAGATCCTCATCCTTACCTACCAAGCCAATGCTCGAAGACTAAGAAGGAATGAAAAGGAACCTAAGGAAAACTCTAAGGTTTCCCATGGAAGAAGAAAGAGAAGGGTAAGGGATTAAAACAGGCCTAGAGAAAAAAAAAAATCCCAACCCAAGGTTTGTTGATCTTGTGTGTGAAAGTGAAAAGGCCTACAACAAACCTTAGGTTGAAAAAAAAAATCCTATAGGAAAATGACTATCATGAGGAGAACCCCCAACCATATCTTGTTGGAGCATAACCCTAACTTACATTAGTTTATACCTAGCTTATACTCCTAGATCTTGGTTAATACATTCATTTACACTTTATTTCACCTAATTTGGAGACATAGAGAATAAGGGCGCCTCATCCCTAGATTTTAGGGAAAACTGCTAATTTTAGATCAAGACTCAACTCCCGGTTGTTGATTTTCTCGATTTACTCTTGATTTTCTTGATTTATTCATGATTTATTCCAAATCCCCCATGAAAAAACTCATCTATTATTGGGGAATGTGCACCTCCTCTTTGAGTGAGAGATTTATTCCTTAATTAATGATTTTTGTCGTTACTATTATTAGTAACTACTATTTCGGGTTAGTTAAGTGAGTTGGAAATGCTTCTCTTGTCAGTTAAGTGAGATTAAGTGAGCTAATGTTCATCACTTGACTCTTGTGGACATTAATGAGTGTGTGACATGTATCTTTAGTGGTCTAGGTCGAACTATGTGGTCTCCCTTAGCTTATGACACCTATTTTAGCTATTTCTAGCTTTTTTTTACTAGAATTTCTATGTTGGAAATTCTATATATTCACCTCCTCTCTTCTTTTTGAGGATGGTTGCTCATGTATATTCATTTTGTATTAATATAATTCTCTAATTTATGGAGCAAAAACTTTCTCTCATCTCTTGAATATCAGCAAATTGTTTGTGTTCAATTTAACTAGAATTCTAGATCTATCGGGGTTTCTATAGGAATTCTACATATCTATAGTGGAATATCAAGGTGAAAGAAGAGAAGGCTAGAAACTCTTGTCACAAAAAGATTGCTATGATAAAATCGTGTCCTTACCCTCATCAAAACTGGAGCACATTGTTGGTTCAAAATTTTCTTCGTATAATAAATCCAAGTGCTCAAAATAATATGTATCAAACCCCCCAAGATACAACCGAAAATCACCATGAGAAAACTGTGATAATTCATTCTTGGGTGGTTGGAACAAATATATAATCATGTCATATTCTTGTTTCCAATCATCTAAGTCTTTTGTAATCATGTATGGTTGTTCTAAGGGAAACAATTGAAAATTTCCTTCAATTTCATAAATGGGATCATCACCGAGAAAAATAAAATCCCATTTACATCTCCCAACATGTATAAATTCATCAATATTATCAATCACATCATCACTTTCATTATAGTGTGAAGGGACTAGGGAATCCAATGATTCCTCTAGCAGTTCTTCACTTTCTGAATCATAGAATAGAGTATCATCAAAAACCTGAAAAGGAAAATAACTCACCGCATTCTCTTCTTCTCATGCAGGAGGAATGGAAGATTGGATGAATTCATCGAATGGAGGAGAAAACACAAACACTTCATCTTCATGATTCACCTCTTCCGACTCTTGTTCTTCAATCAAGTATTGGTTGTCTTCGGTGGAATCATGAGATAATTCTTGCTCATATTCAAAGGGATGGAAACCCACTTCATAGGATTCTTCCTCGAGCTCTTTCCTTGGAGGTGCATGATCTTCAAGGCTCTCATCCAAGGTATGCTCAAGATATTCACATTATTCGTTAATAAATTCTTCATCACTTGCTTGTTTGTTTGGAAGGGGAGCTCCATCAAGGTCTGCATCTTCTGAATCATCCCATTCTTCTCCCTCCACATTCAATTCCAATATCTTGGATAAAACCCAAAGTTGGTCACTCTTCTCCTGTATGATGGAACATATCATTTTTACTCGGAAGTATTCCTTAGCAAGCTCTTCCTCTCCTAAAGTTTCAAGAATTTGTTCATATTTTTTCAATCAGCAGTCATGTTCTTATCGTCTTTGTGCACAGAGGAAAATTAATAGATGTATGTATATGCATTAATAAATTGATTCCTTGCAAAACTTCTTATCTTCTCTAACACTCTCCATCGGCCTTTGGGAGAATTCTTCACATTGTTCTAGTTCTTCATCCTCAATAAGTGGAGCAAGTACCAATGTATTTTTTTCATCACGAGGATGAGCATGCCCAACAAAATCCTCTTGTAGGGTGTAGTGTGATTCCCTAAGGTCACTTATAAGAGGATCCATGAATAGTCTTTCCTTTTTAATATATGTTGTTAATTCTTGAAGAGTATCTTCATATGTTTGAGGTTGTGAATTCCTATACTCAAGAAACTTGCTAATGATATCTATGAGAGAGGGGATGATTTTAGGTTTGTAAGTGTCTATGAACCAATCATGTACATCAAATGATATGGAGACTACAAACCATTGTATTTGTACATCATCATGATGCCCCATACCCCGTATGTATTTCAAGAACTTTACAACATGGGAAACAACTTGTCCATTAAATTTTGGAAAGTTTCCTCACTATCCATCCTTATATTTGTTTGGGTATCCATGGTTGATTTCAAAATCAATACAAGGAAACTATTCCTAGAAATACATAACTCCATCACTTGGAAATCTCAAAATGTATCAATGGAGTTGTGAGATGTCTTTTCTAGGATCATCAAAGGAAAGTGAGGGAATTATCCTTAGTGGAGTCACCGGGTAAGCTTGTAAGATAAGGGATTTAGGAGAAGCTTACCAAAGATATGTCATTGAGGAGAATGAATCAATCCTCCCTGGAAATGGCGCCAAAATGTTATCGTAGGATTTGTAGTTGTGAAAATCCCAACACAATATCACCAAATTTTGTGTGATTGCATGATGTCATACCACTATCACCTTAGTAATAAATCCCCTCATTTTAGTGATGGAGAAGGTCCACCACAAGGGAGGCTTCCTTGGTGACCTCAAGGGATCAAAGTAGCAAATGTTTTATCCAAGCCTATCGCCCCCTCTCTTGATAACCTAAGTCAAGGTCTAGGTCAAAAAGAATTAAGAGGTAAAATATTGTTTGAGTACGTGCCTGGGACAAGATCAAAAGGGATCAAAGTAGCAAATGGTTTATCCAATCCTATCACCCCCTCATATACAGAATTGAATTAATTGACCATGAAAATTTATCATTTACTCAATAGAACAATATGCAATTGTTAGATGCAATTTTTTGGCATGTTAGGCCATTATTAGAGCCATGTATGCAACAAACTAGCATATGTTAGGATGGTTGTAGAAAATTTTTGCAACAACAACAAGATTATTAGTGAATTAGCTTAAGTTAGTGTTAGTAAAGTTAGTAGGAAGCTTGAGAAAATTGAAATGAAGAGTTTGTTGATCACTATCACCACAAGAGAAATTAAATATTAGTGTCTTTGAGGTCTATGGAATCTTTACAACAGCAATGCAATAAGTTTTGGAGATGAAGCTAGCAAAGACTAAGAGGTGGGGCTTAAACTCTAAGGTGTCAACACATTAGGGCCTTAGGGTTTAAGCCTTGAGGAGAGGGATTGCTAGAGTGAAAGCTCTTTTGGGCTCTAGAAACCTTTTTTCACTTATTAAGTACTTCAACTACATCACAATCAAGAGTCTAGGGATAAAATCCTAAAGTTCTAGCACTTTAGGGCTTTAGGATGCTAATCCTAGCAAGGCGATTTCACCAATTTTGCACAAGAATAACTTTGTGAGAGGAGGAATCACTTATGCTCCTCTCGTAGGGTTTCACCAAGCAAGACCTATAGCATGAAAAGGAGAAATTACTATGAACATTTGATATCAAAAAGATAAAATTGCATAAATTTCACTTACTTCACCAAGATGGCATGAGATAAAACCATAATTGCAGAAATTCCATCCAAAAATCAATAAAAGAATCCACAAAATGATCCTCCAAGGAAGTCGCATGAGTGTAGAAGAGAGAGATAACCAAATAGGGTGAAAATTTCAAACTTAGTCTCTAACAAATGGTGAGAAGATGTGATGATAAAATGAAATTTCAAGTGGATTTATTTATAAGGAGACATATTGACCTATTTGTACACTTTAAATTGTCAACAACCAAACATAAGAGGGTTGACCCCTTTAATTTTCCCTTACAATATACAAAAATAAAATTTTACATGAAATAAAACCCTAAAAAGGTGACATCATGCCCTGAGAGGGTGATGTGGGTTCTCCAAGTGAAAAATCAAGCATGAGGAGGGAGACATTGGACCTCCAAATGCCATGTGTCATGTCAAAGTGTCATGCCATTGTATTCTCCTATCAATACACCTTTGTAATCATCTCATCCATCAAATCCTAGCCCTCCAAGGTGACATCAAGGGATAAAACATGTCATCCTAGGCCTCCAAATGTCAATATCCAAGTGGATAAGTGTGCAATGTTGTCTTTTAGTGATGCCAAGGTGACTCCAAATGCAACGTCCTTGACTTCTAGGTACAACACTCATCATCAATGGTCTTCCACATGTGGGGTCTAGCGTCGATCCTATGGACAAGGTCCTGCAAAGACAAACAATTATGCCCTCCAAGGGTCTGCAAGTCACAAGTATCATTCCAATTAAGCCACATTTAATACAAGAGCCACCCAAACATGTGCATCAAATCCCTCCCTTTTGAATTAAACAAATGATCAATTACCTTATAAGTTTTTCCAAATTTAGGTATGGGAGGGGTGTCATGGTGTCCTATTGGGTAATCCAAACACCAAGTCAAGGAATGTTTCCAAAGAAGACCCTATCATGATCATGTGATGAGAACGAGGTGGATTGGGGAAAGATTTTTGGGCATGGGGTTCTTGACATATGAATGGTTTGTGTTGTCTCATTTATGGGTTCCCTTGTGGAGGGTTTGTTGCATCCTTTGTTTGCAATGTAACATTTTTCCAAGCCCTTGCCTTTAATGTACTATGGTCCGAACATTGAGTGCTATGTGCAATGTAAAGTAAAGAGCACTACAATTCCACTCAAAGTTAGGAACACGTTGAGTTTCATATGCAATGGAAAGTAAAGAACACCACAAATGCATTCCTCCATCAATCGGGACATTTATTAATTATGAGTTTTAAAATGTCCTTCATTTTATGGAGAAGCGTTTCAATTCTCTCAGGACCTTAGGGTGAGCATCTCAAGGGATAATTCATGGATTTTAATTTTTTCCAGCTACAACTCCTCTAGGCCTTTAGCTCATTCTTCCCATGAAATTAGCTACAAGCCCTTCTTAGGGTCAATGCACCTCAAAACCCAAAAGATGAGGAAACGGAGGGGAAGAAGTGTGGGAAGTGGTAAGTATGAGCAAGGAATGATATGAGAATCCTTCAAGGAACCACCCAATAGCAACCCATTTTCCCAAGGGTGACCTACTTACTAAGAAACCATGTCAACCACCAAGGTGAAATAAGGAAAAAGGTATAATTTCCAAGCAAATGTCTCATAATCAAGAAATGACTCTTTGAAACATGTTCAAATGCTTCAAATATTAAAGTGACAGTTACCATGAGACTCGACTTGTTACCTCAGGAAGAAAGACATGTCGTCTTCTAGGATCCATCCTGGTGTAGTGGATGGTGGTCTGTTGACATGATGACGATGATGAACTATGGTGAAATAAAGGGGCTATGTGGGTTGTGTTGTGCATCGGACTCATGACACTCCATGTCTACTCTATGTGGGCCTTGAGACAACATCTCCTTGGTTACCTCTAGACTAGGGGGTAACATCTAGCTATTACATGGGTACATGTGCTCATTGTAGAGCACATGATAACCTCAGCATCTCGTAGTATGACCTATGCCTACACAACTCAAGCAAGTTTTTTAAATCTTAGGGGTGGTGTAACTCACCCCTTGTTCATATGGAAAATAAAAACTACCAAAAACTAGAGAAAAACTTGAAAAGAAATTTTTTTTTTTATATTTTACTCTAACATATTGAATGAGTATGCAAATCATATGAATCTAACATAATAAGATGTAAGGATGCAAGAAAGACAATAATGTAAATCATAAATATCCATGAAAATCTAAGAAAATTGCAACTATACTAGCATGACATGTGATGCAACATATATACAATGCAATGCAGAATGCAAATTCCTACCCTAACCTACTTACCTTAATCTATGTTAGTTGAAATTCTAGGTATGATAATATAACCAACAAATCCATCCTAGCATTGTACCAGAACATCTATCCATGTTCTTCATCATAAACCAGAATAAAGATAAATCAAGGACAGAAAGAACATGAGTTAGATTGGTCATCATATCATACCTAATCATAAAATATAACTCATGGAGGCGAGAGGGAGGGAAAAAATCATGCAAATAGGTATCACCACAACTATTCCCTATCCATCCCAAGACAAGGCCAAAAGAATCAGGCAAAGGCATATCCTCATCCTCAACTACCAATCCAACGCTCGAAGACCGAGAAGGAATGAGAAGGAACCTAAGGAAAACTCTAAGGTTTCTCATGGAAGAAAAAAGAGAAGGGAAAGGAATAAAACCAGGCCTAGAGAAAAAACAAATGCTCCCAACCCAAGGTTTGTTTATCTTGTGTGTGAAAGTGAAAATGCCTACAACAAACCTTAGGTTGAAAAAACCTCTTTCCTATAGGAAAATGATTATCACGAGGAGAACCCCCAACCATATCTATAGCAAAATAGAAAGGTGAAAGAAGAGAAGGCTGGAAACTCTTGTCACAAAAATCCTACTCTGGGAAAATCGTGTCCTTACCCTCATCAAAACTAAAGCACAATAATGGTTGAAATTTTCTTTGTATAATAAATCCAAGTGCTCAAAAGATTATGTATCAAACCCCCCAGAATACAACCAGAAATCATCAGGAGAGCATTGTGATAATTCATTCCTGGGTGCTTGGAACAAATATGTAATCGTGTTCTCTTCTTATCACCAATCATCCAAGTCTTTCATAATCACACATGGTTGTTCTAAGGGAAACAAATGAAAATGACCTTCAATGTCATAAATGGGATCATCGCTGGGAAAAATCACATCCCATTTACGTCTCCCAACATGGATTAACTCATCAATATTGTCAATCACATCATCACTTTCAGTATAGCATGAAGGGACTAGTGCATCCAAGGGTTCCTCTAGCAAATATTCAATTTCCAAATCATAGAATAGAGTATCATCAAAAAATGGAAACACTAGTACATATGAGCAAATTTGCAACGGTTTTTCGTTGATATTGCCACACTTATCCGTTGCAATTTCCACGAAAGCTGAGATTTTTTTTCGTCGGAATAATTCCATCGCTATATCCACGATCCAAGTGTGCGTGGAAACATCGATGAAATTATCTCTCCACGTGTCACCATGTTCAATATCAGTTAACCCTATGCATCGTCGCAATTACGACGAACTATCATTGCAATAACAACAAAGAAATGTGGCAATTACGACGATACTTCGTCGCAATTGGGATGAAAAGTTATGTCAAGCCAATAACTTACGACACACATGTTGTATATGCGACGAATATTCGTGGCAAATTCCAACGAACTTGTGTCGATATTGCCACGATGACTTTAGGTTTAAAAAAAAAAAATTACATCAAATATGGTATACCATATTGTATGCCATATTACAATGTAATATGGTAATGCCATATTACATTGTTATATGGCATTACTATTACATTGTAATATTGTAATATGGCATTACTATTACATTGTAATATTGTAATAGTCTAATATATTGTAATATATATATCCCCTACAAATAATCAAGGCACTAATCAACCAAATATTGTAAGCATGTG
>JZKD02S0005905.1:13145-27355 GCA_000966675.3 Picea glauca
TCTCTCACTCAAAGAGGAGGTGCACATTCCCCAATAATAGATGAGTTTTTTCATGGGGGATTTGGAATAAATCATGAATAAATCAAGAAAATCAAGAGTAAATCGAGAAAATCAACAACCGGGAGTTGAGTCTTGATCTAAAATTAGCAGTTTTCCCTAAAATCTAGGGATGAGGCGCCCTTATTCTCTATGTCTCCAAATTAGGTGAAATAAAGTGTAAATGAATGTATTAACCAAGATCTAGGAGTATAAGCTAGGTATAAACTAATGTAAGTTAGGGTTATGCTCCAACAAGATATGGTTGGGGGTTCTCCTCATGATAGTCATTTTCCTATAGGATTTTTTTTTTCAACCTAAGGTTTGTTGTAGGCCTTTTCACTTTCACACACAAGATCAACAAACCTTGGGTTGGGATTTTTTTTTTTCTCTAGGCCTGTTTTAATCCCTTACCCTTCTCTTTCTTCTTCCATGGGAAACCTTAGAGTTTTCCTTAGGTTCCTTTTCATTCCTTCTTAGTCTTCGAGCATTGGCTTGGTAGGTAAGGATGAGGATCTGACTTTGCCTGATTCTTTCGGCCTTGTCCTGGGATGGATAGGGAAGGGTTGTGGTGATACCTCTTTGCATGATTTTCTCCCTCCCTCCCGCCTCCATGAGTTAGATTTTATGATTATGTATGATATAATGACTACTCTAAGTCATGTTCTTTCTGTGCTTGATTTATCTTTATTTTGGTTTATGATGAAGCACAAGGGTAGATGTTCTAGTACAATGCTAGGATGGCTTTGTTGGTTATGTGATTATATCTAGAATTTCAACTAACATATATTAAGGTAAGTAGGTTAGGGTAGACATTGTATTCTTCATTGCATTGTATATATGTTGCATCACATGTCATGCTAGTATAGTTGCACTTTGCTTAGATTTGCATGCATATTATGATTTACATTATTGTATTTCCTGCATCCTTTCATCTTGTTATGTTACATTCATATGATTTGCATACTCATTTGATATGATAGAGTAAAAATATCAGAAAAATTTCCTTTTCAAGTTTTTCTCTAGTTTTTGGTATTTTTTATTTTCCATATGAACAAGGGGTGAGTTATACCATCCTTTAGATTTCAAAAATTTTGTTGACTTGTGTAGGCACATGTTCTACCAGGAGATGCTGAGGTTCTCATGCATTTTACGGTAAGCACATGTCCCCATGTAGGAGCCATATGTTACTCCCCAAGTCTAGGGGTAAATAAGGAGATAATATATCAAGGCCCACAGGTAGCAGACATGGAGTACTGAGAGCCCGATGCACAACACAACCCGTAGAGCCCCTCTATTTCACCATAGTTAATCATCATTATCATGTCAGCAGAGCAACATCCACTACACTAGCTTGGCTCCCAGAAGATGTCAAGTATTGCTTCATGAGGTAACAAGTCCGATCTCATGGTAAGTGTCACTTTAATATTTTAAGCATGTGAACATGTCGCAAAGAGTCCTTTCTTGATTATGAAACATTTTCTTGGAAGATATACCTTTTTCCTTATTTCACCTTGCTGGATGACATGGTTTCCTAGTAAGTAGTTCACCTTCGGGAAAAGGGGTTGCTACTGGGTGGTTCCTTGAAGGATCACCATACAATTCCTCACCCATACTTACCACTTCCCACACTTCTTCCCCTCTCTTTCCTCATCTTTTGGTTTTTCAGGTGCATTGACCCTAAGAAGGGCTTGTAGCTAATTTCATGGGAAGAAGGGGCTAAAGGCCCAGATGTGTGGTAGCTGGAAAAAGTTAAAAGCCATGAATTATCCCTCCAGATGATCACCCTAAGGTCCTGAGAGCATTGAAACGCTTCTCCATAAAATGGAGGACATTTAAAAACCCATAATTAATAAATGCCCCACTTGATGAGGGAATGAATTTGCGATGTCATTTGTTTTCCATTGCATATGACACTCAATTTGTTCCTAAATTGGAGTGGCATTGTAGTGCTCTTTAATTTCCATTTCCCATAGCACTCAATGTTCTGACCATAATAAATTAAAGGAAAGGGATTGGAAAAATGTTGCATTGAAAACGAAGGATGCATCACACCCCCCACAAAGGCACCCATAAATGATACAATACAAACCCTTCAAATGTCACGAACCCCATGCCCAAAAGTATTCCCCAAATCCACCTCATAGTAATAACATGATCAAGATAGGGTCTTCTTGGGAAACATTCATTGACTTGGGGATTGGATTACCCAATAGGGCACCATGGCACCCCTTCAATACCTAAATTTGGCAAAAATTATACGGTCTTTGAGCATTTGTTTATTTCGAAAATGGGGGGATTTGATGCACATGTTTGGGTGGTTATTGTATTAAATGTGGCTTACTTGGAATGATACTTGTGACTTGTGGAACCTTGGAGGGTGTACTTGTTTGTCTTTGTAGGACCTTGCATATAGGATGGACACTAGACCTCACATGTGGAAGACCATTGATTATAAGCATTGCACCTAGATGCGAAGGAAGTTGTCTTTGGAAGAACCTTGTCATCACTAGAGGAAAATATTGTACCCTTATCCACTTGGACGTTATCCTTAGGAGGCCTAGGACGTCACTTCTTAGCCCTTGAAGTCACCTTGGAGGGATAGAGTTTGATGGATGAGATGGATCAAGAGGTGGCTTGACACGAGGATACCATGGAAGGACACTTTGGCATGAAACATGGCCTTTAGATGCCCAACGTCTCCCTACTCATGCTTGATGTTTCACTTGGAGAGCCCACATCACCCTCTTAGGGCAAGCCATCACCCTTCTAGTATTTTATTTCATGTAAAATTTTATTTTTGTATATTGTAAGGGAAAATTAAAGGGGTCAACCCTCTTATGTTTGGTTGTTGACAATTTAAAGTGGACAAATAGGTCAAGATGGCTCCATATAAATAAATCCACTTGACATTTCATTTTATCATCACATATTCTCACCATTTGTGAGAGACTAAGTCTGGAATTTTTGTCGCTATTTGGCTATCTCTCTATTCTACACTCATGTGACTTGATTGGAGGATCATTTTGTGGACACTTTTGCTGATTTTTGGATGGAATTTCTAGAATTATGGTTTCATCTCATGCTATCTTGTTGAAGTAAGTGAAATTTCTTTAATTTTATCTTTATGCTATCAATCGTTCATGGTAATTTCTCTTTTTGATGCTAGGCGTCTTGCTTGGTGAAACCCTAAGAGAGGAGCATAAGTGCTTCCTCATCTCACAAAATGATTCTTGTTCAAAATTGTTGAAATCTACTTGCTAGGGTTAGTATCCTAAATATCTAAAGTGATAACAATTTAGGATTTTATCCCTAGACTTTTGATTGCGATCTAGTTGAAGTACTTAAGAAGGGAGAAAAAGTTGCTAGCTCCCAAAAGTTCCTGCACTCTAGAAATCCCTCTTCTCAAGGCTTAAACCGTAAGGCCCTAATGTACCAACACCTTAGAGTTTAATCCCTACCTCTTAGTATTTGATAGCTTCATCTCCAAAACTTATTGCATTGCTATTATAAAGACTTCATAACCCTCAAAGGCACTAATATTTAAGCTCTCTTGTGGAGAAAGTGATCAACAAACTCTTCATTTCAATTCTCTCAAACTTCCTACTAACTTTACTAACACTAACTTAAGCTAGATCACTAATAAGATTTTTGTTGTTGCAAAGTTTTGCTACATCCATTCTAACATACACTAATTTGCTGCATACATTGCTCTAATAGTGGCCTAACATACCCGGAAATTGCATCTAATAATTACATATTGTTCTATTGAGTAAATGCTAAATTTTCATGGTCAATTGTTGTAATTATGAAGTATAATTCTTGTTGTTTTTATAATTCATCTATTGTTGTTATACTACTATTAATTATTGTAGTTTCATGACATCCATAGTGAGTTTTACTGGCTAGTGTCTCAAAGATGTATTATTTGCATGCTTGTAATTGGAAATCAATTACTCTTGTCCCAGGGAGGTACTAAGACCATATTTTACCTCTTAATTCTCCTTGACCTAGACGTTGATTTAGGTGATCAAGAGAGGGGGTGATAAGCTCGTATAACAAACTTGGTACTTTGATCCATTGAGGTAATCGGGGAAGCTTCCCCTGTGGTGGACCTCCTCTATCACTAAAACAAGGGATTTTCTTACTAAGGTGATAGTGGTAGGACATCCTATAGTTACGCAAGATTTGGTGATCTTGTGTTGGGCTTTGCACAACTACAAATCATGTGATAACATTTTGGTGTCGTTTCCGGGGATGATTGAGTCATTCTCCTCAATGACATATCTATGGTAATATTTTCCTAAAGCCCTTATCTTACAAGATTATCTATTGACTCCACTGATGGTAATTCTCTCACTTTCCTTTGATGATCCTAGAAAGATCATCCAATGAATCCACTGATACATTTTGAGCTTTCCAAGTGATGTAATTATGGATTTTCAGGAATGGTTTCCTTGTATTGATTTTGAAAGAATCCCTGGATACCCAAAAAAATATAAGGATGGATGGTTAGAAAACTTTCCAAAATTCAATGGACAAGTCATTGCCCATGTTGTAAATTTCTTGAAATACATACGAGATATGGGGGAGAATGAAAATATACAAATACAACGGGTTGTAGTCTCCCTATCATTTGATGTACAACATTGGATCAAAGACACTTGCAAACCGAAAACCATCACTTTTATCATAGATATTATTAGCAAGTTTCTTGAGTATAGGAATACACAACCTTAGACATATGAAGACACTCGTCAAGAATTGAAAATAGCCCTTAAAAAGGAAGGACTCTTCCCGAATCCTCTTATAAGTGACCTTAGGGAATCACACTATGCCCTACAAGAAGATTTTGTTGGGCATGGTCATCCTCATGATGAAAATAATACATTGGTAGTTTCTCCACTTATTGAGGATGAAGAACTAGAACAATGTGAAGACTTATGCCAAAGGATGAAGGAGAATGTCAAAGAATATTTTTGCAAGGAATTGTTTGATCAATGCATAGATATACATATATTAATTTGCCTATGTGTGAAAAGACGAGAAGAACATGACCGCATATTAGAAAAACATGAACAAAGTCTCAAAACATCAGGAGAGGAAGAGATTTCTAAGGCATACTTCTGAGTAAAAATTCTATGTGCCAGCATACGAGATAAGTATGACCAACCTTGGGTTCTATCCAAGATATTGGAGTTGAATGTGGAGGGAAAAGAATGGGATGATTCAGAATATGCATCCCTTGATGAATCTCCCCTTCCAAACAAACAAGAAAGTGATGATAAATTTGTTAACGAAGAACCTCCATATCCTAAGAATACATTGGATCAGAGCCTTGAAGATCATGTACCTCCAAGGGAAGAGCTCAAGGAAGAATCCCATGAAGAGAGTTTTCAACCCTTTCAAGAGGAGAAAGAATTACCTCACGATTCCACTAAATACAACCATGAATTGATTGAAGAACAAGAACTGGAAGAGGTGAATCATGAAGATGAAGTGCCAATTTTTTCTCCTCCATGTGATGAATTCATCCAAGCTTCCATTTCTCCTGCACAAGAAGAAGAGAATGCAGTGAGTTATTTTCCTTTCTAGGTTTTTGATGATACTCTATTCAATGATTCAGAAAGTGAAGAACTACTAGAGGAACCCTTGGATGAACTAGTACCTTCATGCTATAATAAAAGTAATGATGTGGTTAACAATATTGATGAGTTTATGCATGTTGGGAGATGTAAATGGGATGCAATTTTTCCTAGTGATTATCCCGTTTATGACATTAAAGGTCATTTTCAATTGTTTCCCTTAGAGTAGCCATAAGTGATTACAAAAGACTCAGATGATTGGAAACAAGAAGATGACATGACTACATATTTGTTCCAACCACCTAAGAATGACTTATCACAATGCTTTCATGATGATTTCTAGTTGTATCCAGGGAGTTTGATAGATATTATTTCAATCAATTGGATTTATTTTATGAAGAAAATTTTGAACCATCGTTGTGCTCCAGGTTTGATGAGGGTAAGGACATGATTTTCCTATAGCATGATTTTTTTTAATAGAGTTTCCAACCTTCTCTTCTTTCACCTTTCCATTCCGCTATAGATACGTTTGGGGGTTCTCCTCATGATATTCATTTTCCTATAGGACATAGTTGTTTTCAACCTAAGGTTTGTTGTAGGCCTTTTCTCTTTCACACACAAGATCAACAGACCTTGGGTTGAGAGAATTTTTTTTCTCTAGGCCTGGTTTTATCCCTCACCATTTTCTTTCTTCTTCCATGGGAAAACATATATTTTTCCTTAGGTTCCTTCTCATTCCTTCTCGATCTTCGAGTGTTGGCTTGGTAGATCACGATGAGGATCTCCCTTTTCCTTATTCTTTCGGCCTTGTCCTGGGATGGATAGGGAAGGGTTGCGGTGATACCTATTTGCATGATTTTTTCCCTCCCTCTCGCCTCCACGAGTTACATTTTATGATTATGTATGATATAATGACTACTCTAAGTCATGTTATTTTTGTGCTTGATTTATCTTTATTCTAGTTTATGATGAAGCACATGGGTAGATGTTCTGGTACAATGCTAGGATGGATTTTTTGGTTATATGATTATACCTAGCATTTCAACTAACATAGATTAATGTAAGTAGGTTAGGGTAACCATTTTCATTCTGCATTGCATTGTATATATGTTTCATCACATGTCATGCTAGTATAGTTTCACTTTGCTTATATTTGCATGCATATTTCTAATTTACATTATTGTCTTTCCTACATCCTTGCATCTTGTTATGTTGCATTCATATGATTTTCATAATCATTTGATATGTTAGAGAAAAAATATAAGAACATTTTTGTTTTTAAGTTTTTCTCTAGTTTTTGGTAGTTTTTATTTTCCATAAGAACAAGGGGTATGTTACACCGCCTCTAAGATTTAAATAGTTTTCTTGAGTTGTGCAGGAACATGTCATTCTAGGAGATGCTGAGTTTCTCATGCACTCTTAGGTGAGGACATGTCCCCATGTAGGAGCCAAATGTTATCTCCCCAGTCTAGGGGTAACTAAGGATATGATGTCTCGAGGCCCACATGTAGCAGACATCGAGTACCAAGAGATCGATGCACAACATATCCCGCAAAGCTCCTCTATTTCACCACAATTCATCATCGTCATCATGTCAACAGAGCCATGTCCACTACACCAACAAGGCTCCTAGAAGATGATAGGTATTTCTTCATGAGGTAACGAGTTCAGTCTCATGGTAAGTGTCACTTTAATATTTGAATCATTTGAACATGTTGCAAAGAGTCCTTTCTTGATTACGAAATGTTTGCTTGGAAATTATAATTTTTTCCTTATTTCACCTTTGTGGTTGACATGGTTTCCTAGTAAGTAGGTCACCCTTAGGAAAAGGGGTTTCTACTGGGTGGTTCCTTGAAGGATCATCGTACCATTTCTCGTTCATACTTACCACTTCCCACACTTCTTCCCCTTTGTTTCCTCATCTTCTGAATTTTTGGGTGCATTGACCCCAAGAAGGGCTTGTAACTCATTTCATGGGAAGAAGGGGCTAAAGGCTCATAGGTGTTGTGTAACATACACAATATATATATATATATATATATAATATTTAGTGATAATAATACTAATAATAGTTATTAATTTTCTAAGGGGTGCATCCTTTCATGAATGGTCACCATATGTGCCTTTAGGTTGTCTATATATTTGGCACTGTCATTGTACATCTATCATCATATATTATCTATTCTATCTCATTATATACATTCTTATTGAATATATTTTCTTTTCCAATATGACTTACAATTATTTATTCCATTTATGATGGATATTCGCTGTAAAAACCAGATTGGTTCTTTACATTGGTATCATAGATTCATTACTAATCCTGTCCATTGCCCATACAGGCTTGTAGCTCCATACAATTTTTTTTTAGAGTTTCTCTAATTTATCAAGGTCTTTGACCACATGAGGGCATTTTTCCATTAAAAAAAATCATCATAAATTACCATTGAAGAAATAATCCTTCTGCTGCAAGACAATTAGAAGAAGTTATTACTAAATATCAAGAAGAAGAAAATTAAAATAAATAAATAAAGAAATAAAGAAAAAAAAGGGAGAAGAAAAAAGAAAAGGTAATTTAAAGGAAAATGTTCCAAACAATAAGGAAGAGTAAATTCTGATTTTACTGCTGGTGGTTTATAGGCCCATGGTTTTTGTAAACCATTATCCCATGGTGTTTCCCTACCATATATAAAAACATTACAATGGAAACTTTTTACAACTTTTTATGTACAGGTGGGGTTGAAGCCAAAATAAAAATTCAATGACCTAAGTCTTTTGGAGTAATATTAATTCAACCAAATTCAAAGGATATTTTAGCAAAGTAAATCTCTCACCTAAGAATCATTAATCAACAATTGCTTGCACAAATTAAAATTTTAAAGAACGAAATAACGAAAAAATTGGAATAAAAAAAATGAAGGCAACAAGTCAGGAAATAAGGAAGAACTTTTACGTTTAAGGCGACATAATAAAGACTTACTTACCCAAATTATAAAGATAAATCATGATAAGAAGTTTTTACAAAAGAGATAGATAAAAAATAAACAATGACCAAATTAGTTGAAATAGAGAAGCTTCTAGTTAACAAATCCAGACCTTAGAGAAACAAACAAACACTGATCTAATTGAATTACCAGAAACATCAAAAGTTGAAGAAAGATACAATAAACAATATTTAGAAGAGATTTAGGTGCTTTTGTTAGAATATAATGGAAATGCTTGTTTTACCATTGACGACATCTCTATTGTCACCCAACCATAGGCCGAAGCCACCCTTCGAGCACCTTAACCTTGACAAAGAAACACTCTAGAAGCAAACCCTAGACTAGATAGCCAAACAAAGGGTAGCGCACCTTTCCCCAAGGATAACACATCAACAAGAGTTGATCAGATAGTCCAAACCCTAGCCAAGAGATATTCCAAGCCAAAACATAACTGCTAGCTACAATAGTTGCACCAACAACTCTCCTCCAAACCTGCGCACAAAACTGGGCAATGCAGTGCGCACAAGTGCTACTCTACAATTCAAAGACTACCTGCCAGAATGAGAACTGGCCTCCTGTATTTATACTAATTCTGGATAACTGCCTGGGCCGACTTCTCATTTTGGGTATCTGTCTGTTCAATATATATAATTATTTCTGGCCGACTTCTTCTCTTGGAGGATAATAACCTAATATAAATTATCTTCTTGAGACGACAAGTCTTCTAGGGTTATTAGCCAACTCATTAGGGTTTCTTCTTTCTTCCCGAAGTATTCTATCCTTGTCAGGTTTACACATGGAGGTAAATACCTCCCGCAACTACCATAATATAAAAACTCCCTCCTAGCTAGGGAGGTATTACAGGTAATGGTCTTGAGCACAAAAAATACCATTCACCTAGTAGCATCAACATAGTTATATAGACTAGATCATGAGCACCATCATCATCATCAACTGCATCATCTCTCGAAACCATACTCTATCTAAGTAATCATAGATGATTCTCACTCCACAGAGTGATACAAGAGCCATTCTTCTAATCTAGAAGAGTAAATGTTGTGAACCATTTTCTGTTTGGAAAATCTCTATTCATCATTCATCTAGATGATAATTATTTACCAAACTGCTGATAGTCTTCAAGGTAATCAAAACAAAAAAATAGAACACAACTGTGTTTATCCATAGTAGTACATAACTACAATCCAGTGGTACACTACCACACCAAGTAACACACAAGTACTTGATCAAAAACGTATAGTCATGAACAATGGAACACATCCACCACAATAGTATACATCTACTATCATACAGTCTTCATAACAATCATCTGATATCAACCTGCACAGAAAAAATGTTATGATATAAACTGAATCATTTGGGCCAATCTTTCACTCACATCTGTGAGATCTGAAATAATATCTTCCCTCAGAGTAGAACAATGAGATATCTGGACTATTCTTCTCAAGCAAGGAAGAATAATTGTCCTGTCTTCTGAACCTGGACCATTCTTCTTACACTAATCAAAGTGCACCCTGGAGAGAATGTATAAACCCTAAGGAATGCCTATCCTTGATTGTTGAGCCTGGACACTTCCCCACCCTGGGCCATTCCTCCTACACTAATAAAAGTGCACCCTGGAGAGAATATATAAACCTTAAGGAATGACTATCCGGACCATTTCCTCTGTTGAGCACAAGAGGAAAAGCCTATCTTGTATCAACCTCCAAATCAGACCATTCCTCATGTTAACCACAATGAGAAATCGTTGTCCGACGAGGCGGGCCAGTCTTCTTGAGTAACCCTCAAGAAGAGATACTTCCCTAGACCACTCCCCATGTTAACCACAATGGGAAGTCACTGTCAATGATACATCAACAATCTGGACCATTTCCCATGTTAACCACAATGGGAAATCACTGTTCGTCAGAAATCTCAATCCACTTTCCGAACAGGAAAGAATTTGTCCAAGATGGACTATTTTTCAATCTTGAAAATGAATGTCCTCAATAATATTTTCAGTGCTCCCTCCCAACCTGGGAGTCATCTCTTCCTTTTTCAATAAGGAAGTTGTCTCCACGAGTTCCAGCTTGAGTACACAAACTCTTTTATCTTGGGTAGAGGCTTTACCAAAATGTCTGCTTATCTTCTCATCTGTGGAGATATGTATTGGAGAACCACTTTCTCCTTTCTCGACTTCATCACAGATAATGTAATGCTTGATTTCAAAAGTACTTTAGTCTGGAACACTGATTTTCTCTGAAGGCTTCATGTAGCTCTGATCAATAAAGTATATCATTGTTGGAAAACTGGAACATATCCATGTGGCACTTCTTCTGTCATCATGATATTTGATCTACTGAGTAATCATCTTGATACAATATCTTATTATAGGAAATCTTCACCATGCTTCTGCTGTGCACTAGAGGTTCTTCATCAAGTTATTTTCTTCCATATTCATACAAGGGTCTCTTTCTGGTATGCCTCAAAGTATTGAGGTTGCTCTTCATATGCTCTTTGTTCAATTGCTCTAGAGAACATTCTTTGCATTCATCTGATGTAGAACTCCAACCCATGGATATTGCGGATGATATAAAGACTCATATATAGGTATGCCTGGTTTACTGGAACAAGTAATCGTCATAGTATTCTCCCTCCATCTGGGAGAACCTCTAGTCTTTGATCTCACAATGCTTTCATTCATAAGTCTTTCATACACTATTCTTCATCACAAATTTCAGTTCCTCTACTTGATTGCTTTTAGTGAGTTCATATCAGGCTGGTAGTCTTGTGATTCTCGATACAATGACTGGTTGTTCATGCTTCTCTTCTTTCTTGGAATATTCATGTTCTTTCTTATGTTTTTCCTTTAGCTCTTGGGTCCATGGAGTTTCATATAGATTCCATGCCCTAAGAATTCCATTTATTTCTTTCATCATAGGATCACAAATGTGGATGGAAAACCAAGGATACTTTAAGGATTCTCTTCGAAGAAGTCTTCTTCTAAGGTCGAACTAAACACGTACTTCATTTCATGGCTGCTACCATGGATATATACTTCATCATCTTCAATGGGTCATAGTATTAGCTTCCTCCTAATCCTTGCTTCATGCATGCTCTTCTCTTTGGTGATGTATAATTGACTCCCTCCATCGGGGAGAGTCCACGCTTCCGTCTGCATCCTTGTTGTCTACTGCAATACATAATTGGCTCTCTCTATTTGATAGAGTCCATGCTTCCGTCTTGTTGTCTTCTACAAAAACATCATAAGTCTTTCTCCAATTTCCTCTTGATTGCTGACTTCTTTCTATCTTTGTTTCTTCTAGGTCTCGTCATGATGGATTTAGCTTATCTTGTAATAGCTTTCACATGATTTTTTTGACGTATTTCATCCTTTCATGTGTATTATCTAATGATATTTATCCTTATCTTGTTTTTCTTCCATAGTTATAGTTCCTCTTGGAATACATTATCTTCCAGGAGATAGATATACGAGATATGTACAGAGACGATGCAAACAAGATATGCACAAGAAATAAGAAGAGTATGTTACCTTCAAAAGAAGAAGTCTCTTTCATCCTGCTTATTCTTCTTTGTAGGTTCCTTTTCTTCGGCAACTGATGCTTTGTGTTTCTCCTTTATTTTCTTTAGCTCAAGACAATGATTCTTGTAGTGACCATACTTTCGACAATTGAAGCATTGTATTTCTGAAATGCCTTTCTCTTGATTTGGCTTCCTCCTTCAGCCAAACTTCCTTTTGTTCCTGAAATTCTTGAATCTTGCTGTGAAGGCTTGATCATCGTACTTCTTTTGGGGTTTATATTTTGCACTTGATCCTTGATTCTTCTTGAGCACATCAAGTCCAAAGTTCTTCAAATGTTGGATACTCCTTCCTTGTGTTCATTCTTGCGGCAAATGCATCCCACGTCTTGGGAAGACCATTGAGTACTATGTTCACCAATTCCTTCTTTTAAACGATTTCGTCAATAGCTTGTAGTTGATCTCTTAACTAAGAGATTCTCACAAAGTATGATGTTGTGCTGTCATCATCATTCATCTTCATGTCACGAAGCTCATTCTTCAGACTCATAACTTGTCCAATGTTTCTGACCGAGAAGAGATTTGTTAGGGCATCATACATCTTCTTCGATGAGTCAATATGGGAGATGTAGGGTATCAAGTGGTCTTTTATAGATTCCACTATGATACACATGGAATTGATGTCACCATCTTTGAACTTATCCATAATTGCAACGTTCTATGGTTCCTTCTCTTTTCCTTCTTCAAACTCTGGTTCCACGATCTTTCCTTTCACAATATCCAACACTTTATTCTTGGCAAGGATGAGTTCAATCCTTGTCTTCCATGCTCTAAAGTTAGATGCTCTATCTAACTTGTTCTCTGACTTCGTAGAATAAGTCATGGCTGCTTTGACTTGGTCAAACCCTAGATTTGACCACAAACTCAAACTTGAGGTCTTGGCTTGCTGAGAGTACCAGGAGATGCGCTAGGCTAGGGCACACTGATCTGTCCGAAGATTAGGTCAATCTCTTCACTTAAGGTGTCTCAATGAGAGGAATAGGGTTTTTTCAACTGCACCTTCTAGTAACCCTAGCGATAGTGCTTCAACGAGCTTAATATCCTTCTGGCTATGTTTCCTTCCAGCGGTTAGACTGAATGAAGGAGGTGTGGGTGCATAACCTGTTAGAATATAATGGATGTGCTCATTTTATCATTGACAATATCTCTATTTTCACCCAACCATAGGCTGAAGCTACCCTCCGAGAACCTTAACCTTGACAGAGAAACACTCCAGAAGCAAACCCTAGGCTAGATAGACAAACAAAGGGTAGTGCACCTTTCCCCAAGGATATCAAATCAACAAGAGCTGATCAGATAGTACAAACCCTAGCCAAGAGATAGTCCAAGCCAAAACGTAACTGCTAGCTGCAACAACTGCACTGACAACTCTCCTCCAAACCTGCGCACAAAACTGGGCACTATAGTGCGCACAAGTGCTGCTATGCAATTCTGATACTGCCTGCCAGAATGAGAACTGACCTCTTGTATTTATACTAATTCTGGCTAACCGCCTGGGCCGACTTCTCATTCTGGGTATCTGTCTGTTCAGTATATATTATTATTTCTAGCCGACTTCTTCTCTTGGAGGCTAATAACCTAATATAAATTATCTTCTTGAGCCAACAAGTCTTCTAGGGTTATTATCCAACTCATTAGGGTTTCTTCTTGCTTCCCGAAGTATTCTATCCTTGTCAGGTTTACACATGGAGGTAAATACCTCCCACAGCTACCATAATATCAATAGCTTTATCGTCATCCAAATCACAAAAGTTGTTACGACCAACAACAAGGTCAAGAGGAATATAAACAATGTTATTCTTACCAACAACTAAACTACAACATTGAAAAAGAACAAAGAAAAAATTGAAAACTTGTATGGAAGCCTAAAATGAGAAATCCTATCCAAACATTCAAACATCAAACAGTTCCAATGAAAGTATATTTTGGATGGATCACTTCCGAAAATATGCAACATATTACTTCGGGAATTAAAAAATTATATCGTTTTGTTTCGTCAAGTGTCACA
>JZKD02S0005905.1:27405-40817 GCA_000966675.3 Picea glauca
TATATATATATATATATATATATATATATATAGTGATAATAATAATAATAAAATAGTTATTAATTGTCTAAGGGATGCATCCTTTCATGGATGTTCTCCATATGTGCCTTTAGGTTCTCTATATATTTGGCACTCTCATTGTACATCTATCATCATATAATATCTATTTTAGCTCATTATGTACATTCTTATTCAATATATTTTCTTGTCTAGTATGAATTACAATTATTTATTCCATTTATGATGGATATTGGCCGTCATAACCAAATTGGTTCTTTACATTGGTATTAGAGTTTCATTGCCGATCTTGACCATTGGCCATACATGCTTGTAGCTCCATACAAAAAAATTTCAGAGTTTCTCTAATTTATCCAGGTCTTTGACCAGAAGAAGCTATTACCAGATATCAAGAAGAAGAAAATTAAAAAAAGAATAAAATAAAGAAAAAAAAGGAGAAGAAAAAAGAAAGAAAAAAGAAAGAATAATAATAAAAAAGGGTAATTTAAAATAAAATGTTCCAAAGAAGAAGGAAGAGTAAATTCTGATTTTACTGTTGGTGGTTTATAGGCCCATGGTATTTCCCTACCCTATAAAAAAATTATGGTGGTAACTTTTTACATCTTTTTATATACACGTTGGGTTGAAGCCAAAATAAAAAGTCAATGACCTAAGTCTTTTGGAGTAATATTAATTCAACCAAATTCGAAAGATATTTGAGCAAAGTAATGTGCCCAATTAACTTGTGTAAAATATATTCATAAAGGAAAAGTAAGAATAGAGGGTATCATATTAAATATTGTGGAGTTAGAGGTATCCACAAAAAGACAAGGAGGAAATGTTTTATAATAATTTATAAATGCATCATAATTTTTTGTAAATAAAAAAAAGTTTGAAGGATTATTATATTTTTAAAAGTGAAGTGGATATTGGAAAGTGAGGGGTAGTTAAAAGAGAGAAAAAGATATAAAATAAAATAGTATATTCCAAAGTTAAAGGATTTTAAAAAAAGAAAAAGTGAAAAAGTGTATTGTTTTAAAAGTGGGTTCTTGAAATTCATACATTTATTATTTACTAAAAAAATACTAAGTGAACTATTACATCTACAAAGAATATTTTTTTCTGTAAAATGCTCCTAGTGTGCAAAAGAGGAAGAGTATGACAGGGGACTTATGAATGGAACTTACCCTTGTCCATATTGTAAAAAACTTTTTAATTTAGTAGAAAATCAAGGTGACACACATTGAGAAGTGAAAATAAAATAATTAGGGAACCAATTAATTCATTATCAACAACACAACAAAAATTTACAATTTCAAGTTGGGTTGGAGCAATGTTAAAAAACCAAGAAGAGAGCCAAAAACAAAATCTTGAGGGAAAATTACAAGAAAAATACAAAGACATTTCTTACTTAAAAAATCATAACCAAAAGTTATTGGTACAAATAAACGAGTCAAAAGATAAGAAGAAAATGGATTAGAAGTTAGAAAAAGCTAATCGTGATCTCATTAAGAAATTGTTAGAGAAAGATGAAGAGAATTTCCATTTAAAGAACCATAATCAAAGCTTGGTTGAACAAATCAATAAGTTAAAGAATGAGAAGAAATTTTCCGAAAAAGATGAAGAAATCTCTCACCTAAGAATCGTTAATCAACAATTGATTGCACAAATTAAAAGTTTAAAGAAAAAAATAATGAAAATTTTGGAATAAAAAAATGAAAATGACAAGTCAGGAAATAAGGAAGAAATTTTATGTTTAATGCAACATAATCAAGACTTACGTACCTAAATTAGAAATCTAAAGCATGATAATAAGTTTTTACAAGAAGAGCTAGATCACAAAGGAACAATGACTAAATTAGTTGAAATAGAGAAGATTCTAGTTAAAAAAATTCAGACCTTAGAGAAAGAAACAAACACCGATCCAATTGAATTACCAGAAACATCTAAAGTTGAAGAAAGATCCAATAAACAATATTCATAACAAATGTAGATTTTATCCTTGTACAATATTTACTGCAAACATATTTTCAGTAAAAGAGCAGAAAATATACAATGGCAAATACAAACATTACACAGAGATTTTTCCCCTGGAAACCCAAACCGGGAAAACCAACATATTCTATATTCATTCATAGTGATACATTGTTTACAATACAATATACATATAGGAGCCAGTGACATCCAAAACCCTAACCCGATGACCTGGATTAGTCAACAACCCTAGTTCCTTAACCGGAAATAGAAAACCATTGAAAAAAAAACATGTGCCGAAAAACCACCTAAATATGTGACATGTTTTCCGAGGCAATTTTTTTTGGGGGGTGCTGCACCCCCCAGGGGGGGGCCTAGCATATAAAACACATACTACTTGTGCAAAGAATATAACACATACCCAACAGGATTTTGATGTCTTATCGTCATCCAAATAAAAAAAGTGGTTACGACCAACAACAAGGTCAAGAGGAATATAAACAACATTCTTCTTACCAACAACTAAACTACAACATTGAAAAAGAACAAAGACAAAATTGACAACTTGTATCGAAGCCTAAAATGAGAAATCCTATCGGAACAATCGATCATGAAACAATTCCAATGAAAGTAGATTTGGGATGGATCACTTCCAAAAAAAATGCAACATATTACTTCAAGAATTCAAAGATCATATCGTTTTTTTTCCGTCAAGTGTCACAACTACAAAAACAAAATATCACGAGAAGATAGTTCGAGTTAGAAAAAGATATAGTTCCTTCTCTAATCATTCTTTGAGGACAAAGCATTTTTAAGGGGAAGGCAGTGTAACATACAAAATATATATAATATTTAGTGATAATAATAATAATAAAAGAGTTATTAATTGTCTAAGGGACACATCCTTTCATGGATGGTTGCCATATGTGCCTTTAGGTTCTTTATATATTTGACACTCTCATTGTACATCTATCATCATATATTATCTATTTTATCTCATTATATACATTCTTATTCAAGATATTTTCTTGTCAGTATGAATTACAATTATTTATTCCATTTATGATGGATATCCTCCATAAGAACTAGATTGGTTCTTTACATGTTGTAGTTGGAAAAAGTTAAAAGCCATGAATTATCCTTAATATGCTCACCCTAAGGTTGTGAGAGAAATGAAACACTTCTCCATAAAATGAAGGACCTTTTAAAACACATAATTAATAAATGTCCCACTTGATGGGGAATGCATTTGCAGTGTCCTTTACTTTCCATTTCATATGGAACTCAATGTGTTCCTAACTTGAGTGGCATTGCGCTGCTCTTTACTTTCCATTGCACAATACTCAATGTTCGTACCATAATAAATTAAAGGCAATGGATCAAACAAATGTTGCATTGCAAATGAAGTATGCATGAACACGCCCTCTACAAAGGAACCCATAAATGAGACAATACAAACCCTTCATATGTCAAGAAACCCATGCCCAAAATTATTCCCCCAATCCACCTCATACTCATCACATGATAAGGATAGGGTCTTCTTGGGAAACATTCCTTGACCTTGGCATTGGCTTACCCAATAGGGCACCATGACACCCCTCCCATAACTAAATTTTAAAACTTATAAGTTAATTGAGCATTTGTTTAATTTTAAAAAGGGAGATTTGATGCACATGTTTGAGTGGTTCTTGTATTAAATGTGGCTTACTTGGAATGATACTTGTGACTTGTGGACCCTTGGAGGGCATAATTGTTTTTCTTTGGAGGATCTTGCCCATAGGATGGACGCTATACCCCACATGTGGAAGACCATTGATGATGAGTGTTGCACCTCAAAGTGGAGGACATTTCCTTTGGAGGAACCTTGGCATCACTAGAGGACAATATTGAACCCTTATTCACTTGGACGTTGGCCTTTGGAGGCCTAGGATGTCACTTCTTATCCCTTGACATCACCTTGGAGGGATAGAGTTTGATGGATAGGATGGTTCAAGAGGTGGATTGACATGAGGAGAGCATGGCATGAAACTTTAGCATGACACATTGCCTTTAGTGGCCCAACATCTCCCTCCTCATGCTTGACATTGCACTTGGAGAGGCCACATCACCCTCTTAAGGCATGGCATCACCCTTCTAGGGTTTTATTTCATGTAAAATTTGATTTTTGTATATTGTAAGGGTAAATTAAAGGGGTCGACCCTATTATGTTTGGTTGTTGACAATTTTTAGTGGAAAAATAGGTAAAGATGGCTCCATATAAACAAAGCCACTTGAAAATTCATTTTATCATCAAATATTCTCACCATTTGTGAGAGACTAGGTCTGAAAATTTTGCCCTATTGATATGTCTCTCCCTTATACACTCATGCAACTTGCTTGGATGATCATTTTGTGGTTGGTTTTGGTGATTTTTGGATTGAATTTATGTAATTAGGGTTTTATCTCATGCTATCTTGGTGAAGTAAGAGAAATTTATACAATTTTATCTTTGTGCTATCAAATTTTCATGGTAATTTCTCTATTTCATGGTATGCATCTTGTTTGGTGAAACCCTAATAGAGTATCATAAGTGATTCCTTCTCTCACAAAGTTATTCTGGTTCAAAACTGGGAAAATTTGCTTGCTAAGGTTAGCATCCTAAAGCCCAAAAGTGATATCACTTTAGGATTTTAGCCCTTGACTCTTGATTGTGATGTAGTTGAAGTACTTAACAAGGGAGAAAAAGTTGCTAACGCCCAAAAGTGCTTGCACTCTAGAAATTCCTCTCCTCAAGGCTTAAACCATAATGCCCTAACATGCCAACACCTTAAAGTTTAATACCTACCTCTTACTCTTTGCTAGCTTCATCTCCAAAACTTATTGCATTACTGTTGTAAAGACTCCATAGCCCTCAATGGAACTAATCTTTAAGCTCTCTTCTGGTGAAAGTGATCATCAAAATCTTCATTTCAATTCTCTCAAACTTCCTACTAACTTTACTGACACTAACTTAAGCTAATTCACTAATAAGCTTGCTGCTGTTGCAAAATTTTTCTACATCCATCCTAACATACACTAATTTTCTACATACATTGCTCTAATAGTGGCCTAACATACCTAGAAATTGCATCTAACAATTACATACTATTCTATTGAGTAAGTGCTAAATTTTCATGGTCGGCTGTTGCAATTTTGACGTATAATTCTTGCTGCTGTTATAATTTATCTATTGTTGTTGTACTACTATAAATAGTTGCAGTTCATAACAACTATAGTGATTTTTACTGTCTAGTGTCTCAAAGAGGTATATATATAAGTGTTCTTGTCTCGTGGAGGTACTCAAACCATGTTTTACCTCTTAATTCTCCTTGACCTAGACCTTGACTTAGGTGATCAACAGAGGGGGCCCTAGGCTTGGATAATTTTTTTAATACTTTGATCCCTTGAGGTCACCAGGGAAGCCTCCCTTATGGTGAACCTTCTCCATCACTAAAAAAAGGGGATTTATTACTAAGGTGAAAATGGTAGGACATCCTATAGTTACACAAGATTTGGTGATTGTGTGTTCGACTTTGCACAACTACAAATCATGTGATAACATTTCAAAATAGTTGTTGGGAAGGATTGAGTCATTCTCCTCAATGCCATATCTTTGGTAATATTCTCCGGAAGCCCTTATCTTACAAGCTTACCTGGCAACTCCACTGAGGTTAAATACCTCACTTTCCTTTGATGATCCTAGAAATATTATCTGGTGACTCCATTGATACATTTTGAGCTTTCCAGGTAATGAAATTATGGATTTTCAAGAATGGTTTTCTTGCATTGATTTTGAAATCATCCTTGTATACCCAAAAAAATATAAGGATGTGTGGTCGGAAATATCTCCAAAATTCAATGGACAAGTTGTTTATGATGTTGTAAAGTTCTTGAAATACATACGGGGTATGGGGGAACATGAATATGTACAAATGCAATGGTTTGCACTCTCCCTATCATTTGATATACAAGATTGGATCAATGACACTTGCAAATTGAAAACCATCTCCTCTCTCACATATATCATTATCAATTTTCTTAATTATAGGAATTCACAACCTCAGACATATTAAGACACTCTTCAAGAATTGACAACATCCCTTAAAAATGAAGAAGTCTTCCCAAATCCTCTTATAAGTGACCTTAGGGAATCACACTATGCCCTACAAGAAGAATTTGTTGGGCATGCTCATCCCCGTGATGAAAACAATACATTGGCAGTTTCTACACTTATTGAGGATGAAGAACTAGAATATTGTGAAAACTTCTCCCAAAGGGTGAAGGAGAGTGTTAGAGAAGATAAAATTTGTTGCAAGGAATTGGTTGATCAACGCATAGATATACATTTATTAGTTGGCATCTATGTGAAAATATGAGAAGAACATAACTGTAGATTGGAAACATATGAACAAATTCTTGAAGCTTCAAGAGAGGAAGATCTTGCTAAGACATACTTTCGAGTAAAAATTCTATGTGACAACATACAAGAGAAGTATGACCAACCTTGGGTTTTATCCAAGATATTGGAGTTGAATGTGGACGGAGAATAATGGGATGATTCAAACTATGTAGACCTTGATAAAGCTCCCCTTTCAAACAAACAAGCAAGTGATGAAGAATTTAATAATTAAGAACCTCCATATCCTGAGCATACCTTGGATGAGAGCCTTAAACATCATGCACCTCCAAGGAAAGAGCTCAATAAAGAAGCTCATGAAGAGGGTTTCCAACCCTTTTAAGAGGAGCAACAATTACCTCATGATTCCATTGGAGACAACCAACACTTGATAGAAGAACAAGAGCTAGAAGAGGTGAATCATGAAGATGAAGCACTTGTGTTTGCTCCTCCATTTGACGAAGTCATCCAAGATTCCATTCCTTTTTCACAAGAAGAGAATGTGGCGATTTATTTTCCTTTCCAGTTTTTTGATGATACTCTATTATATGATTCATAAAGTGAAGAATTTCTAGAGGAACCCTTGGATGCACTAGTCCCTTCATGTTATAATGAAAGTGATGGTGTGATCGACAATATTGATGTGTTTATACATGTTGGGAGACACAAATGGGATACGATTTTTCCTAGTGATGATCCCATTTATGACATTGAAGGTCATTTTCAATTGTTTCCCTTAGAAAAACCATATGTGATTATGAAATACTCAAATGATTGGCAACAAGAAGATGACATGATTACAAATTTGTTCCAACCACCTAGGAATGACTTATCACAGTGCTCTCATGATGACTTATGGTTATATCTTGGGGGGTTTGATACATATTCTTTCGATCACTTGGATTTATTCTATGAAGAAAATTTTGAACCACCACTATGCTCCAATTTTGATGAGGGTAAGGACATGACTTGTCTAGAGAAGGAGTTTTGTGACGAAAGTTTCCAGCCTTCTCTTCTTTGACCTTGTTATTTCCCTATAGATACGGTTGGGGGTTCTCCGCATGAAATTCATTTCCCTATAGGAAAAAAATGTTTTCAACTTAAGGTATGTTGTAGGAGTTTTCACTATCACACACAAGATCAACAGACCTTGGGTTGGAAGAATTTGTTTTTTCTAGGCCTGGTTTTATCGCTTAATGATGCAGTGCCCCACCTCAGCAGGGTTTGCTGACCTCCCAGTCTCTGGATATTCTCAATCTTCAAGCTGGAGCAGCTCTTCGATTCCCTGCTGGAATCTTCAAGAAATGTCCACAGGTCCTTTTCATGAAACCCTGTCGTGCGAACAAGCACCAGACACAAGCTTCTCTCACGCGACCACTGGCTGAGATCACGAGCCTAACCCAAAAGGCATTTCACAATTTTGCGTGTTGGGTCTTTGCATGTGAATCACCCCGACATGAGTTTAGCGTGTGCTATCTCCTCCCTTATCTTCCCTCAGTGTGACCTCTGATCATGACCCAGGGCTCAACTCTCAAGCACGTTTGGATTTTGCGTATTGGGAACTCCCAATATGATTAGATCTATGATCCACAATCTTCCCTCGATTGACGACTACAATCAAGTCGCGATTTCGCGTTTCGTGACTTTGGAGGTTGGTTCACCTCTATTCTCCCGATCCTCGATTTCTTGATATTTGTGAGCGTCAGATCGATGGTCCGGACTTTTCCTTCGATCAACGATTGTGATCAAATTGATATTTCATGTTTTGCGACTTTGGGAGTCTCCTTACTTCCATTTTCTTGATATCCGAGATCACGATGGCGCTAGATCGATGGTCCAGATCTTCCTGGATCCAACGACCCAAATCAAGTCGGGATTTCACCTTTCACTTCTTCACCTCTTATGGAGTCCCTTCGACACTTAGTCGAATTCTAAATCTGTGCACTCCTTGTAGCAGATTCCTACGCAATACTTGGTTCTTGCAGATACCTATGCACGCCTTGCAGCAGTCACTTTGCACTCCTTGCAAAGGGGAAAGTTTGTGCTATCTCTTCTAAGCTTCAGAATCGAAACAGATCTTGTCAGACACTCCTTGCGTCCTGTGTGCACACTTTGCACTAACTCAACAGAAGAGAAAAAATTGAAACTTATACTAACATTCACAGTTTCATCCATTCATAACGAAATTTGTTCATTTATGAAAACACAATAAAAAATAATTACAAACAATAATAGTGCTATGCATTTGAGTCAATTTTCCTCTGTCATATTCATTCAAAAGTAAATGGCTACAGCTAATATCAAAACAATAACTCAAAACTCAAAAAATTCCTACTAACTCGCAACAACCTCATTTGGGCGTGCGAAACCTCTATTTATTTGAGAGGGTCCTTAGGGTTCCCTTTGAATACTCGTCTACTCAAAACAAAAACCTAACTACTACCTAAGTTCAGTTACATTCAAGTATAGGAGTGAAAACTCCCAGATCACTTGTGATCATCAACTTCCAAGTGTTTGATCTTCTTTCGTTTCTCCAATCAGCTCCAAAAGATTCGCAGTAACTCCCAACGTTTTAGATTCCAAAATGATCCACAGGCATTGAGTTGTTCTGCCATGTGTGCTCGTTGACAATGCTCTTGCATCACTTAAGCTTCTCTATCTTCATCCATGGGAAACCTTAGAGTTAGATTTTATGATTATGTATGATATAATGACTACTCTAACTCATGTTCTTTATGTGCTTGATTTATCTTTATTTTGGTTTATGATGAAGCATAGGGGTAGATGTTTAATTACAATTATAGGATGGATTTGTTGTTTATATGATTATACCTAACATTTCAACTAACATAGATTAAGTTAAGTAGGTTAGGGTATGGATTTTCATTCTGCATTACATTGTATATATGTTGGATCACATTTCATGCTAGCATAGTTTCACTTTGTTTAGATTTGCACACATATTTCTGATTTACATTATTGTCTTTCATGCATCCTTGCATCTTGTTATGTTACTTTCATATGATTTTCATACTCATTTGATATGTTAGAGTAAAAATATCGATTTTTTTTTTCTTTTCAAGTTTTTCTCTAGTTTTTGGTAGTTTTTATTTTCCATATGAACAAGGGGTGAGTTACACGACCCCTCAGATTTCAACAGTTTTCTTGAGTTGTGTAGGCATATGTCATACCAATAGATGCTTAGGTTCTCATGCACTCTATAGTGAACACATGTCTGTTATAACCCTAATTTGCACCAGACATGCATACCTAACAACAAGCCATCATTACTTACTATTTTTGCTAAGCCAATATTGAATAACTCTTTTTAAAAACCAAAATTTTGAAGATGTATGCGCCCTACACCACTACTGCCCGCGTATGTATGCTAGCTTCACCACTACTACCCGCGTACGTACGCTAGTTGCACCATTACAGCCCGCGTATACCCACAAAAGTTGCAAGGGGATACAGGATTTTGGGTAGTTTCCTAACCAATTGACTGCCCATAGCCCATCGCCCAACCGAATAACTATCTTTTTGGCATATAAAAGAAGGTGTTGGGGTCCCATTCTAAGGAGAAGCATGAAAGCAGTGAAAATCTGCCCATTTCCTAATCCCCCCTTGCCCCAAGAATTTGCAACCACTTTGTGAGTTTGAGCCAAAATTCCCCATTCTTGCCCTTTTTCCTCATCCATAACCCTATGCCTATTCTCTAGAGAGAAGTGTGAGAGAAGAAGGATACATGGAAGCAATTGGAGCTTGGTGAAGAGGAGCCCAGGACCGGGTTCGAGGACCAATTGTCGATCTCATTTTGTAAGTGACATTATGAGTTTAATATAAAGAAGTACTTTTGTCGTCCCACCATATGATGTGTTTAATCTGTATGATTGATTTACATTTTGTTATGACATCTAACCCATTAGTCCATATATAGAATCTTGTTCGCAGTTTCTTGTTTGTCTTTTGGTGAATGCAGGTCAGCCTTGGGAGGAGATTTTTAGTCGAGAAGCGACCGAACGCATTGGGATCGACACCATACACGGAGTTCAAGGTAAGACTACCGGATCCATTTACTTTGTACTTTATATATGAATATGGGGTGTTGTCAGGATAGTGGTTAAGAGTAGGAGACTTTAGATGGTTAACTCTGCCTGCACTTTAGAACCCTAGTGTAGTCCGTAGGGGGGTTTTCCCACTATAGCAATGTCCCCATGTAGGATCCAAATGTTATCCCCCCAGTCTAGGGGTAACTAAGGATATGATGTCTCGAGGCCCACAAGTAGTAGACATGAAGTGTCAAGACATTGATGCACAACACATCCCACAGATCCCCTCTATTTCACCAAATTTCATCATCATCATCATCGTGTCAGCAGAGCAATGCCCACTACACCAGCTTGGATCCCAGAAGATGACAAGTCTTGCTTCATGAGTTAACAAGTCTAGTCTCATGGTAAGTGTCACTTTAATATTTGAAGCATTTGAGCACGTTGGAAAGAGTCCTTTCTTTATTATGAAATGTTTGCTTGAAAATTATACCTTTTTTCTTATTTCACCTTGGTGGTTGACATGGTTTCCTGTTAAGTAGGTCACCCTCGGGAAAAGGGGTAGCTACTGAGTGGTTCCTTGAAGGATCATCGTACCATTCTTCACTCATATCTACCACTTCCCACACTTCTTCCCCTTCATTTGCTCATCTTTTGGGTTTTTCGGTGCATTGACCCCAAGAATGGCTTGTACCTCATTTCATGGGAAGAAGGGGCTAAAGGCCCATAGGTGTTGTTTCTGGAAAAATTTAAAAGCCATGAATTATCCTTCTATATGCTTTCCCTAAGGTCCCGAGAGCAATGAAATTCTTCTCCATAAAATGAAGGAAATTTTAAAACATGTAATTAATAAATGTCCCTCTTGATGGGGGAATGCATTTGCAATGTCCTTTAATTTCCATTGCATATAACACTCAATGTGTTCCTAACTTCAAGTGACATTGCGATGCTCTTTACTTTCCAATGCACATCAAACTCAATGTTCGGACCATAATAAATTAAAGGCAAAGGATTGGAAAAATGTTTCATTGTAAATGAAGGATGCAACACACCCTCCACAAATGCACCTATAAATGAGACAATATGAACCATTCATATGTCAGGAACCCCATGCCCAAAATTATTCCCCCAATCCACCTCATACTCATCACGTGATCAATATAGGGTCTCCTTGTGAAACATTCCTTGACTTGGTTATTGACTTACCCAATATTACACCATGACACCCCTCCCATACCTAAATTTGTCAAAATTTATAAGGTCTTTGAGAATTTGTTTAATTTTAAAAGGGGGGATTTGATGCACATGTTTCGGTGGTTCTTGTATTAAATGTGGCTTAATTGGAATGCTACTTGTGACTTGTAGACCCTGTGAAGGTGTACTTTTTTTTTCTTTGCGGGACCTTTCCCATAGGATGGATGTTGGACCCCACATGTGGAAGACTATCAATGATGATCATTTCACCTAGAAGTGAAGGAAATTTCCTTTAGAGGCACCTTGGAATCAATAAAGGACGATATTGCAGCCTTCTCTACTTGGATTTTGTCCTTTGGAGGCCTAGGATGTCACTTCTTACGACTTGATGTCATCTTGGAGGGATAGGGTTTGATGGATGAGATGGTTCCAAAGGTGGCTTGATAGGAGGAGACCATGGAAGGACACTTTGGCATGACACGTGGCCTTTGTAGGCCCAACGTCTCCTTAATCATGCTTGATGTTGCACTTAAAGATCCCACGTCACCCTCTTAGGGCATGTCCTCACCCTTCTAGGGTTTTATTTCATGTACAATTTTATTTTTGTATATTCTAAGGGAAAATTAAATGGGTTGGCCCTCTTATTTTTGGTTGTTGACAATTTAAAGTGAAAAAATAGGTCAAGATGGATCCATATAAATAAATCCACTTGACATTTCATTTTATCATCGGATCTTCTCACCATTTGTGAGAGACTAAGTCTGGATTTTTTGCCCTATTTGGCACTCTCTCTTCTACACTCATGCAAATTGCTCAGAGGATCATTTTGTGTATGCTTTTGCTGATTTTTCGATGGAATTTATGCAATTAGAGTTTTATCTCATGCTATCTTGGTGAAGTAAGTGAAAATTATGCAAGTTTATCTTTTTGCTATCAAATGTTCAAGGTAATTTCTCTTTTTCATGCTAGAGGTCTTGCTTGGTGAAACCCTAAGAGAGGAGCATAATTGCTTCCCCCTCTTATAAAGATTTTCTTGTTCAAAATTGGTGAAATATCCTTGCTAGGGTTAGCATCCTAAATCCCTAAAGTGCTACCACTTTAGGATTTTATCCCTAGTCTCTTGACTACAATCTAGTTGAAGTACTTAAGAAGGAAGAAAAGGTTGCTAAAACCCAAAAGTGCTTGTACTCTAGCAATCCCTCTCCTCAACGCTTAAACCCTAAGGCCCTATTGCGCTAGCACCTTAGAGTTTAAGCCCTACCTTTTAGTATTTTCTAGATTCATCTCCAAAACTTATTGCATAATTTGATGTTGTAAATACTCCATAGCCCTTAAAGACACTAATATTTAAGCTCCCTTGTGGTGAAAGTGATCAACAAACTCTTCATTTCAATTGTCTCAAACTTTGTACTAACTTTACTAACACTAACTTAAGCTAATTCACTAATAATATTTCTATTGTTGCAAAGTTTGCTACAACCATCCTAACATACATTATTTTGTTGCATAAATTGCTCTAATAGTGGCCTAACATACCCACAAACTGCATCTAACAATTGCATATTGTTCTTGTTCTATTGAGTAAATGCTAAAATTTCATAGTTAATTGTTGCAATTATGAAGTATAATCTATGCTGATGTTATAATTTATCTATTTCTATTGTACTACTTTTATTGTTGCAATTTCATAATGGCCATAGTGATTTTTACTGTCTAGTGTCTCAAAGAGGTATTATTTACATGTTTGTACTTGGAAATCAACACACACACACACACATATCCCA
>JZKD02S0005905.1:49300-73692 GCA_000966675.3 Picea glauca
CATGTACATAAGATCACTACACAGTGTCTGTAATTAATAAATGAAGATGGTATTACATTCCATTCCCCATAAAAAGGGTGATTATCATGGTTGATCAAAACCATAGACTCAAAATGTTGATTCAGTGGAAAAGGTGGTTGGCCACCGAGATCCACCTGAATCATTCCCCCCCCCCTTAGGAAACAATGCTACCCATTGTGTCAAGTTCCCTCAGGAGATGGGGAAACTTCTACTGAATCTGAACCTTGGTGAGTCATTTTCCTTGTTGAAGTAGATGTCCTACCTGTAATTTTCCTGTGGAAGGATGTATTGAACCTGTTGGAGGTGTTGGATTCATTCAACAGATTTGGCTGCACAATATGCCTTGTTCTGAGTGTGGGAGGAATTTGTCAGTGAAGATGCAGTAAGAAGAGATATATCAATGGGGGCTAACGGTTGGAACCCCAAGAACACCTAAAACAACTCCTCTACAATCTCATCGACCTACTTCTGCTGGATAGAAACGTCTTGGGCCAAGGCTCTAGTGGTCGCATTGACCTCATGTTCCCCGTCTGAATGGATTGTGAAGAGGGAAAAATTTATGGTCTGAGAGATTAATTTGTGGCATTGTTTTTCAAGATCAATGAAGTGGCTGTAGTCGGAGCTACCTCTGGTACCTTGTAGAGATGACCTCCCAGAGTAACAACGACACTGCAAGGATGAGACTCATAGATAGCGTGATGTTTCCACATATATAGTTGTCCTGAAAGAACATCACATAATTCAACTGGGGAAAAATCACACACTACCTCATCCTTGAAGGGCTTGATGCCATAGGATAGGCGAAACTACTAGATAACAAATATGTCTCATCCCCAACTCAACCATCCAATGGTGTATGGTTTGGGGTGTGGCTTCATTGGTAGCTTCAATATCTTGACAACCTTGGCTGCGATCAGGTTCTTCTGACTCCCACTATCAACAATGAAACACAATGGGTTCCCCTTTACCCACATCTGTGAGTGGAAGAGGCACTCCTCATCCTCAAGCTCCTTTGGTTATTCTGGTTGTATTGTTGTGGCTGCAATGGTAGCAGTGGGTTCCGCATTGATGAATTGTTTCCCTTTATTGTGCTCTGAATCAAAGTCCGATTTAGGTTCTTATTCTTTTTATTTAATCTCAACTACCAATGATTGTTTCGAGTGACATTAATTGGTGTTGTGCCAGGGGATGTTGTGGAACTCACACCACTTTCCAGTGTCTTTCTTAGAATTCCTGCTACCCTTCTTTGCATGCATCTTGGAATGACTCTCTTGAGGTTGGAATTCCTTTCTCTATCCTTCATTCTATGATTTAGGTTTTCCTTTTCCATGATTCTATTGTGGCGTATTTTCAAACCCAAACTCCCACTTACTCTGCTGCTTGAATTTCTGCTCAACTTTGACTACATATCGATAAACAATTCCCAGTGAAGAGATGTCTCATAAATCCATCTCTGTTTGAATGTACCTATGAAGACGACTGTGATACTTCAAAACTAGGTGCCACTCAGAGTTTTTGATACCCATCTTTGAGTGAAAGGTACGAAAGATGATAGTGTACTCCAACAACGTTTGATCTGTTTTCTGACACAAAGTAGTCCATCTCATGTACTGGTCATCATAGTTTTCGACAAGGTAGATCTCCTCCTTTAGGGAATATACAAAGGCCTCCCAAGTGGGTTCTCTCATAAATGGTGTAGATTCATCTGTGGTGTACCACTCCTAATAACCTTCCCACCAAGCTTTGACACGTGGAATGGATTTAAGGAACACAAAGGTGATCTTTTCACTATCAGAGAAATTTTGGATGAAGTAATAACCTTCTAGCAGATTCAACCATTTTTCTAGAGCATCTGCATCTATCTAGCCTTTAAATAAGGGGATATCAAAATTGACTTGTACCTTGAAGGGTGATGCACCTCTGAAATGGTTGCTTGTCGAAGATGCATCATTCACCGCCATCAATAGTCTTTGAAGGATCTGAGCGAAGTTTTCCATCATGTCGTTCCTCTATCACACGAGGGATTCCTCAAGCAACGTCTTAAAAGGATATCCTTCTCTTTCATCTCTCTTTTCTTCCACCATTGGAGGTCGCTTGGGATAATGAGAGAGGTTGTCCTCAAGAGAAACTAGCTCGAGACCCAATTCTCTATACCCTGACCTCGTCGGGGACCTGCTTTGAGAAATGGAAAGGAAAAGACTACTCTAATACCACTGATCCGGATTATGATGAGAACGAAATGAGACAAAAAATAAATATAGAAGAGAACACAGAAATACAGTGAAACCCGACTTCTATTAATGAGTAAGAGAGAAAAACACTATAGAACACAAACTGGTAGAATGGGGTAGCTTATCTTTGAAAAGAAAGAGATGTTGGCTACGCTTCATTCGCAACAAGATTTACATCACACTCCATTGCATGCTTAAAGGGCCTCCTTCACCTAAATTATATATGAGAGAGTGAGAGGAGAACAATTCCAATGATGCACGTGGGATAAATTAATCTAAGTTTATAAAATTCCATAGGCATGTAAAACACTAGGACTTCCTGGGTGGTCACCCATCCTAGTACTAATCTATCTCGAGTGCGCTTAACTGCAGAGTTCGGATCCAGTGCATTAACGCTATGATGTAGGCATGTACATAACATCATTACATGATGTTTGTAATTAATAAATGAAGATGGTATTACATTCCATTCCCCATTAAAAGAGTGAATATCATGGTTTATCAAAACCATAGGCTCGAAATGTTGATTCAGTGGAAAAGGTGGTTGGCCACCGAGATCCCCCTGGATCATTTAGAGTGGACTATACTGAGTTTCCATCCACAGCTCGGGAATGTTCAAAGAGAGGACACTAGATTAGTTGGAGCGTGTTTAGACATGAAGAGTTTTAGTGACTTGGATGATGGACTTGGGAATAAGTTCATCATATTGTCATGAATTGGGAAAACATGATGCTTTCTTTGGAGGATTACATGGTTCTTATCTATTAGGATCCACCAACACATGACATGGGCACATGATTTGTTCACGAGCTTCATAGTTTCTGACTCAGGTATGTACGAGGATCTTGGTAGGAGGACTAGGAATGTAGTATAAGGATATGGAGCAGTGGTATTTTGGATGGAGTCAAGGGATGTGCTGTGAGTGGAAAATGTGCTATGGGTGCCAGGAATGTGTTCTTAGCCTTAGGGGTTGCAGAGTAGGACTATGCAATGTTGTTCCAGGATGGACATGTGTTATTGGATGCAAAGTTGGTAGGTAGTTCCACGAAAGTTATTTTCAAGGTTTGGTAGTATATGGAATCGAATGGTGTCCAGGGAGAATATGGATGACATATGAGGAGGGAGTAGGTAGCTCCACTAGCGGTGAGATAGGTAGTTCTACCAGTGGTGAGGCAGGCAACCCCACTAGTGGCACAAATTCAGAGGGACCATGTAGCTCCACTAGTGGTACAGACTCATAGGGAGTCTGACTTCAAAGGAACTTAGTGGAATCAAAGGGAGCCCAAATTTAGAGGGAATCGAGAGGTTCAGGTGGGAGAGAGGAATCTTCCAGAACTGACGAACAAGTGTCATGGGTTGAGGAGGCCATAAATGAGGTTTAGAGGAAATTTTCTTCTAGGAGTTGTGTTCTCTCCATGAAGGATCCATTTGTTTCAAGAGGTTTCACTACAATGACAGAGGGGGCAACCAATCAGGCAGATTGGAGAGTAGTTGTGATAGCGGATCCCGTGCGGGAGACAGAGGTACTCCCAGGATGGGAGACAAAGTTACTTCCACATGATGATGGAGGATAGAATGCCTCCCTCTCTAAGAGGGAGTGTTGATGTTTTTGTAGCATCGAGAGGCATTCCCACTTGTGGAGTGTGGTGAGAATACCTCCCTCACTAAGAGGGAGTGCTGATGTTTTGTAGCTTTGGGAAATTATTCTCACATGGCCCTAGGTGTTGGGCATGCGAGAATCGTCATGGGAACCACATCACACTTTTGGTTTGGCGAAATACCCCTTGGATTTTGAGCTAGGGGATTGGGGGATTGATGATGGGATTTGTGGGTTTGTGTTGGGGATTCACACCCACAGAGAAACCCTAATTTGATGTTGACTTGTGGAGGGGATTCTATGATGACCCCTAAGGATTTTATATAAAGGAGAGAGGTCATTATGACATTTCATATTGTAGATCATGTGTGGAGACATGATGGAGCTAGCATACGTGAGTATGCACTTGTGATAGGAGGCTTGGTGGTTTCAACAAAGGGAAATATTGCCTAGAGGAAGAAAATTTGCAAGGAGAGAATTGTATGGAGGTGTACGCACAAAGGTTTTATGTACATTTATGTGAGTTGCAGGTAGGCACAATCGTGTACATATGTGGGTTGTAGGTAGGCACAATCACGTATGTATGTGGGTTGCATGAGGGCACATTCGCATACATATGTGGGTTGTAGGTAGGCACAATCACGTATGTAGCGGGTTGTAGGTGGGAACAATAGCGTATACATGGGTTGCAGTGGATAAAAACATGTTTGTACATGGGTTGCAGTAACATGGGTTGCAGTGGATAAAAACATGTTTATACATGGGTTGCAGTGGATAAAAACATGTTTGAGAACCATGTACATAGTTTTCTGGGCAGGAGCAGGTCCGTACATGATGACAAGTGACGTCATCAGGTCGTACAAGTGGTTTGTAATAGATTTGTGGGCAGTGGAATTTTCTAGTAAATTGCTAAGGTTTGGTTTTCTAATTTGTATGGTTATTGGACAACAAGGTTGTCCTTAAATTTGGTGATATTGTACTGATTGGGAGGGTTGGTTTTGACCTCACAATTTCTGAATTTAACAAGGTTATAGAACTAAAATTTGTGTCTCATGTGTATTGTTGATTCATCTCTGATCTTGTTGTTTTTGATGCATATAAATTCATTCAATAATTTTCAATGTAAAATTGTTCAGTGATAACAGCTAGGGTTTTACTGTTAGTTCACTAGGAAGCAATTTTCATATTTGAAAATTATTCACATAGAGTTGCAAGTGAAAACTAACATTTTATTGCAAGAAAGGTTGAAACACTTCAAAATCCAACATAGTTAGCATAGACAAAACATAAAAACTGAGAAGAATGAAACATTGGGAAAATCCATTCCATAGTCCAAAATATTACATCAACAATCACCAATATAACATGACACACATAATGTTGAACCTCAACAAAAGCATGCTCTTTCCTCAATCGATTAATTTATGTGTGTATACATCACCAAAATCTAGTTATGTCATTGTATACAATACTTTAAGACCCATCTTATAAGAAATTATCGTTGTCCTTGCAACCTTTCCAAAATTTATAGACACTTCTATATCTAAATTTTATTGACTTAACTTATGATTAACAACATTCTGTAGCATGAAATTTTGGCATTCACTCCTAATTCCATAAGGATAACCACAGAAAACAAGCATGGATTTTAGATTCATTGTATTTCTCCTTCAGTTAAGGATCTAAGGTTAAGAGGTTAAATTATGTTCAACAATCCCATTCTCGAAGGGGGAATTTCTCAATCTTTTATACAAGAAAGATCATGGCTTTTCACTAAAAAATAGTATATCCTTAATTTGTCTCAAGTCAAACAAATGCCACACATTTAATTCAAGACAAACATTAGGTTAAATCTATTTTCAATCTAATCTTGTACGAGCATCTCTTCTTCACATGTGGTTCTATGTGCATAAATCCATCAAGGATAAAGTCTGCAACCTGAATGTACAAATAATAAGTTCAATAATATTTTGAAAACCACGTGCTCATTCAAATCCAACATATAATCAAAGACCTTGGAGACAAGGATTAGTTGAATACTAATCATTTTACCTCTAGGTTATAAAGTTGTAATTGCAACTTGGAGCATCGTAATGATGTAATATAGGTCTAAAATCATTCTCCTCTAATGAAAACAACTTTCTATTCAAATCCAAACCTAAGATTTCAATTCATTTTGAAAGTTCAATCATAATTAATTTTATTGCATGTCAACACATTGAAAAGTGACTATTGAAACTTTTTTTTATCTTTGTAAAAATTTTAAAAGGTAATTGGAGCACTTCCATTAAGTGAATTAAATATGGACTATTTTTCATATTCCCTAGCCTACGTTAATCTCAATGTAGTTAATTTAATAGTTTTGCAAGCCAATCCTACCTACGTAGGAAATTTTGATTCACCTTTACATTTTTTGTATTCCCATGCTTGGATCAATATTAGATCCTCCAAAACTAGTAGCTTATATAAAGATAATTGACAAATGTAAGAGGTTACTCTAAAGTTGGCAAGGAAAATCATCCCCATGTATAATGCACATAATGGCCACACATCATGTGCACAAATTGAAAATCGAGAACCAACCTAAAATATGATGCGAGTTGTATAATTGTACAAAAACAATGGAAACCTTGGAGATATTTCCCAAACTTACAAGAACACCATATTTATGTATCTTAAACAAACTTAAATGGTCTATTTAATTCAAAACCAAGAATTTATTTAACTAGTTGTCTGCAAATGAATGATTGAGCCAATGTGAACAAACGAAAACACATAAACTACTCTTGGTGATAGGAGAAAAGGTTCCAATTGTTACATATATATAAGGCCATGACATTGGCACCTATGTTATGGCTAAAAGTGTGTCATGACTCAAGAAAATAGTCGTACAAGACAAATCATTTTCATTTGTTTTTCCAGGAAGTGCTTCAAGAAACATGTCCCAAGGGTTGCATTTCTTGGGACTTAGTAAGTAAGAGCAGGGAAATTGCCACTTGAAGTTTAAGTAGTGGAAAATGCCTAAGACAAATTGGACAAGCTTCCAAGTTTTGCTAAGGTAGCAACCATGATTTTCTATCACAGATTTGGACGAATTAAGCTGACATAGTATGACAAGGTTTATCATACGTGAGAAGATAATATGTATCTAACAATAGAGCAATACATGCTATGTAGGTTGGGATATACCTAGTTAGATATAAAAACTTTTAAATTCAATGGTGTATATCCCAACCTACCCAAAATTTATTACTATATTGCTAGGTACATATTGTCTACCCCATCCATAACCTAATGAACTCCGACACTAGAAGCAAGTCTCTACTATGGCATGGTGGCATGATATATTCCATCTATCATGTCTAGGAGCTTCGACAATTTGCAGAATGGAGTGTATCTTCTATAGTGAAGTCTAATTCCAATTCCAATTCTAATACATACTCAAAATGTCCATCTTGGAACCTAATTCCACGAATTCATCGTTGATGCCACATCATTGAATGAAATCCCATAAATTCACTACCAAAATGCATAAAATTTGATTCTTTTGCAGAAAAAATTCTCATCTCTACATAAAAAATTCCATGGCATCGCAACATATCACCACCCATCCCCTCGTACACAATATCAAGGAGGATGTTTTCCTTCAGGTCAAATTGTCTTTGCAAGAAACCGGAATTTGAATCCACCATCTAACAAACAATTTGACAAGAAACAATGCATGATCCGTGTCTTTAAAATTTAAAAAGCTAGGACAACTTAATGCACCCCAATATTTGTTTAGTTCTTCCTTCATATTTGAAATCTACAAATTCTCTCACAACATATAAATTCCTACCATGATTATAAGGTAAATGTTTGATTTTATCTAATGAACTAACCAATAGTACATTAAAAGAATATATGGAATTAGTGACACCTTTGAGTAATTGAAATTTGAGGAACCATAGAGTTGTGGCCATTTTCTGTTAGTGTAGGTGGGCCAGAGGCCATGAATGGAAAGTCGAAAGTAGGCTTTTCCATGTGAGGGTGACAACATCATCAATGATTAAATTTCAAGAGTTCCTTTTCATTTTAGGGTGAAGGGTATATTTTCATCCAACTCTTCCATGATGAAAAGCTGCAAAACTAGTTGTAGTTCAATTGACAAAAACAAATTAAGTATATATTTCAAGATACAACTTATTCTAAATAAAATATGGCCCTTCCATCTTTTTACAATGTTAAAAGTTAACAAACCACCAAATAGAAAAGTTGTAATTTCAATAGAAAATAATAATGATCATACTTTGTAATATTAAATGCAAATTTATTATAGGTTATATGCATATTATAAATAAAAAATAAAAATCATAAACAACAAGCCACACTTCTTTTCTTTATTTTCCTTGGAGGAGTTTCAGAGTGTTTAAATGACAATGTAAATCTTTAAACAGACATATATCATGATTGTACCCATTTCTTATTATGTACGGTAAGATGTTTGTAATTTGGATATTCCTAAGATCAATATAGACACAAAGCTAAACGAAATTTCTAATCAAAACCACCAAGTGTCTGGTTTTTATTGAGGACATTGATTGTTCACTCTAATTCTCAAACCAAGAAAAAACTGTGACAGAGTGGATGTTAGAGCATAATCCTTATTGCATAGATCTAAGGATAACATGAATTATTTTACCTTTTCCATATCTTACTTAAGAATCCCACCCATGCATAAAAAATGTTGCTCTAATAATTAAGGTTGCAAATGACCTCTCATTGTTCTTGGGCTTGCGACGAGGAAGAGGGAAAGAGATCTAAGGAACATTCTCAAATATTTGGCACTTAAAGTATTTTCATGCTTCAATGTTTCTAGAAATAAGATGTGTTATAGATAAAGATACATAAAATTGGGAAATGAGGAATGATCAGAGGAGTAGGGAATTGATTTGTAGAAAACTGAATGGATATAATCACAATTCTCATTGTTGTAATTCCAATTTTAGGTTTTTTGACGATGACAAGGTCTATTTTATGTAGATTCATACATCAACTTGATCAAGAGCACACAAATTATTTTTGATCTTAATGGAGTTTTTCTATTCTAAACAAAATCATTCACATAATTTTGTGTGAAACAAAGAAAAAACTATGCATTATCTTTACAATGAGTTGGAAAAGACTTATACAAGATTAATGAATTGTTGAGAGATTTATATTCAAGTATTAATTGTATGTTTTTTTTGTCTAAGTATCTATAGCAATAACATGGATGTCATGAACAATATATTAAGTGGTTGAGAGGCCAACTAATGTTCTCAAATAATAATAATAAAACATTAGATACCAATGCTATAACTATGTTAGATTTGTCAACATGTTATATGCTTTTAGAGAGATGGACTATGCAAACATGAAGAAAGAGAGATGACCTCATTTCCTTGGATTGAGTTGATGTCTATTGTTTTCTCTTCAAAATTGTCATTGAACCACACATTTATAGTGAATCTTGCTAATAAATTTTCAATGTCATTGTAATTTAAACCTGTAACCCATGACTAATCGTTTTTTTTTTTCCGCAAAGCCAAGAGAGAAGGAAAATATAACAAAGGAAATGACATTATGACGAGTGTGGAATATGAACACATTAAGTATGGACATTAAATGTAATGCCAATTATCATATCGACAAGGATACAAAAATGCACATAATATATGAATTCAAGTGGGGATTCAGAAAGATAAGGTGTCCAAGATTTTCTTGGAAGCTTATATTAAGTGGCACCAAAGATGTTGAATATGCCAATATAGTGACATGATTATATAGGCATGAGATTTCTAATGGATTTTATGTTGTGGAAGGGTACACCATATGAAGGAATATATGAGAGCCACCAAGAATAAAGATGCTTTTAGTCTTTAGATGCCAAAGACAAATAATGGGCATTGAATCATGAATCGTTCTCATGATTCACATCCATCATCATATAATAGGAAAGGTATAATGCTAAAGAAGCACCCAAGAGTTGGGAATAAGATTGTCGGGTTGTTAAAAATGAGTCCTTTTGAAATTTTATAATATTTGCAGTCTTTCATAAATGACAAGTTATTTCATTTTTTTTTTGGTGTTTTTTGAATTACCCTTGTATAACAGGTTTGAACCCCTTTGAAGGGTTCGATTTTGATAGCTACATGACACTATATTTACAAACAATTAACTATAGGAGTAACACTGAAAATTAATTTGATGTTCAAAATCACTTATGGAATATGATTAGTAGGTATAATTAATAAATATATATTGAGCGAAATAATAGAAAAGAAAAGATTTGGCAACGGTATCAACACAACAATACTAAAAAATTAACACCATCAATCAAGCCAGAATTGATGCTCCTCATGATCTCCATTTGGATTTTTTACAATAAACTTTAGTGATTGTTCCCATGATAGTAACACTTATATCAATTTTTATAAATGATTCAAACAATGTAGATAGTATTAGGTGGTAGTAGAATTATAAGTAATTCAAATATGAGGGTATAAACACCACCCCATATAGTATTGAATGTTGCCTAGCAGGGTGGATATTGAAAGACTCATATTAAGGAAAGACTTAGTTTAAGGCCATGAGTAGGATAATGATCCGAATTTATGCAGGAATGCAACAAAATACACAAATAACCATGAATATAAAGATGCAGTGGAAATAACACTTCATTTCATTAATATCAAAGAACTGAAATTTGTTTACAGAAATAATATAAATTAACTAGCTAGGGTGCTGGTAGCTTATCCCTGAGAAGAGATGTGGCGGCTACAGGCCTCTGAACTCTGTGTTACCATGAGGCTCAAAGGCCTATTGTTATTTATAAACAATGGAAACCCTCAACATCCACAAACCTAACTCTAGGAGATGAAATGTAAGAATATAGGCCCCATTGGGGTAAATTAGTACATCACTTTCTTGGGGTCGTAACTTTTGCATACTATCTCCGTTTGACGCATATGATACATCGTTAGAAAGATCTATCCGAGGACTACATCTGCAAACAACAAATATCATGGTTTGGAACAAAGTAATATTCATTGATCGGTTGATGCCCAAAAAATGTCGTTTAGGTCCTCAAAATGGCTCCAGAAGTTTAGGACCTGAAAAACTGCCAAAATAGTAAATTGTGCTACAATTAAGGAAACTGAAAAATTGAAAGCAGTTATGGTGGGGGTCCAAGTGGAATAGGCGAGTGGCCACCAATATCCACCTGGATCATTCCTTCCCCCTTAGGAAGCAATGGTCCCCATTGAGTTCCTCCATGAGATGAAGAAACTTCTTCTAAACTTGGTCCCTGGTGAGCCACTTGCCCTGGTGAAGGAGTTGGCCTGCTTTGCCAACTCGATATAGCTAAATCCTCTCTTGGTGGGTGTTCTTGATCTGTGTGTCCATAATCCGATCAGTTGTGGCTTGTTCCATGCAGTCTGGGTTTAACTCTATTGGTGTGAGTTGTTCTTCCATGTTAGATGTGTCTAGTAGAGGTGGAAAGTAAGGCCGAAGGCGATCCACATTGAAAAAAGGGTGAAGACCAAAGAATGGTGGGATACTGAGATCGAAGGAATTGTCCCCTCCAACTTTGGTGATGGTGTATGGCCCATATCAGAGCGAGCAAAGCTTGCGGTGGGGTCCAACGAGGCACTCCTTCTACAAATGTAGCCACACTTTGTTGCCCACCTGGAATTTGTGTTGCACTTGATGTTGATCATGCCACTGCTTGTACTTAGCATTGGCTCTGTCCAATATGTCATGAACCTATTGGAGAATGTGTTGAATGCGCTCAATGAAGTTGTTCTCCTTGGCAACTTCAGACTAGACATGAGCTGAAGCAGCCCAAGTAACTGCAAATGGTATGGCTATGCCAATGGGACATAGTGGTTGGAATCCCAAGCCCACCTGAAAGGGGTTGTGATCGGTTGAGCTATGGAGGGCCCGATTATAGCTATGTTATACATAGGGGAGGCTCTCATCCCATGTGCGTGGATGATTTGAGTTGTAAATGAGCAAAATGTGTATGATCATCCTGTTGATGACCTCTGTCTAGCCATCAGTTTGGGGATGGAAAGCTGTGGACTTGGTGAGCTTGGTGTCCAACATTGACCAGAGGTTGGACCAAAATGTACCGAGGAACCTGTTGTATCGATCTCAGATGATAGACTATGGGATCCCAAAGTGTACCCACACTCGTTCAAAGAAGAGTTTAACAATGGCTTTTTCTCTGATATTATTCTTCCAGGCTGCCATAATGGCCATCTTCGAGAATCTGTCGAGGACCACAAAAATACAGTCGTTGCCATGCCTAGTAGAAGGAAGGCTCAATATGTAATCCATGGAGATGGATTCCCAAGGTCGACTGGGGTTAGGTAGCGTAGTATAGAGGCCTTGCTTCTTGATGGTCAGTTTGGCAATGGCGTAGGCAGTGCAAGATCTGATGTACTCCCTGACATCCTGTCAAAGGTTTGGCCAATATAAATACTTATGCAGTACTGCCACTGTTTTCTTGACCCCAAAATGCCCAACGACCCGACTATAGTGTGCTTCCCAAATCATCTTAGTACTCTCGCTCGAAGGAACACAAAGGTGTCCTAGGCAACATAGTAGTGCATCCTGGAGGTGAAAATTTGGAACTTGGTTACCCTCCAAGAGCGTTTGATATGTGTGACTGAAATATGGATCGCTCTTGTAGAGAAGCGGCCAATCATAAGTCTTGTCCCCACAAGAGTAGAGCACAGTGGTTATCACCATGATTAGTGGTCGGCTGAGGCAATCTGCAACATTATTGGTGCTTCCCTTCTTGTACTTGATATTCAAATGAAATTGTTGCAGATATGTGGACCACTTCTAATGGTGATCGTTCTGCAACTTCCCTTGTGTCTGTATGAAGTGTAGGGGTTAGTGGTCTATGTGGATGATCGTTTCCTTCACCAAAATGTAATGCTTCCATTGTCAGCAAGCCTGGACAATGTAATGCATTTCTTTTTCATAAGTGGGATACTTTTGGACTGTGTCGGACACTGTCACACTGTGATATGCCACTGGATGTCCCAGTTGAGCAAGAACTGCCCCAATAGCATAGTCAGAGGCATCTATATCGATCTCAAATGGTTGTTGCAAGTCTCGTAATGTGAGCACTGGGGCACAACATAGGTGATGTTTCAATTATACGAATGACTTCTGTTGAGATTCCAACCAAAAGAGTTTTTCTTTCGCTCCTCCCTTCGTGACTTGACTCAAGGGCCAATGATATGAGAGAATCCCAACACGAACCCGCGGTAGAAATTAGCAAGACCCAAAAAGCTGCGAAGCTCTGTTAGAGTAGTCAGGGCTGGCCAATCCCGGATGACTTAGATCTTGGTTGGATCCACATGCATCCCATTCTCATCAATAATGTATGCCATATACTGAAACCGGGTCATGCCAAAAGTGCACTTCTCCAAATTGGCACACAACTTGTGTTTCCACAGTGTTTGGAGGACCTGTCATATGTGGTGGAGGTGCTCTTCCCAAGTATGGCTGAAGATCAATATGTCATCCAAGTACACTACTACAAATGAGTTGGTGAATGGCCGCAATATGTCGTCCATCAGCCTCATGAAGGTTGTGGGAGCATTCATCAACCCGAAAGGCATGACCAACCATTCTAAAAGGCCCTCCTTGGATTTGAAGGCAGTCTTCCATACATCAGATAGTTCGATTGGTACTTGGTGATACCCAGACTTCAAGTCGATCTTGTCGAAATATTTCACCCCTTTGAGTTGGTCCATAAGGTCATCAATCCATGGGATTGAGTGTAACACTCTTTCACACTGTAACGCTCTGATACCAAACTGTAGCACTCTTTCATACTATAGCGCTCTGATACCAAACTGTAACGCCCCCATTCCGGGCCGGGCATGTGCTACTTCGCGAAATCACAATCTCATACGTAATTCTATATATAAGACATGCATTTAAGCAAATGAAACACATTTAAACTCAGAGTAACCATAAACATTACTTCTATTATAAATAATCAATGGCTTTAACATTAATTCATATGCACAACAGAATACATGATAAATATAAATACATAGACATGCAGAAATGTAATTAAAACATCATCTGGTACTTATCTTGAAACGGTGGTAATTCCACCAACCAGGTGTAGGCCTTCCATGAACCTCCCAACCTTAGACCACACTGCTCTTCAAGCTCAGCAGTGGGTCACCCCCGAGATGGGACTAAGCTCCACCCCAAGGCAAGGAATCCTAGGCTAGGCTGAGGTTACAAGGAAAACACACAGTTACAAGGAAGGATTCTCTCCCAAGAACCACTTATGCCCACTACCCACATACTCTGTTTCCCCACATGCCTATTCCACCCCATGAGTATACACCTTCTCTATCACCTAGACAGTCCTTCGACTACTAGCCTCCCTTGCCTTGGGTTTCAGCAACATATCGAACCAGAAGTCTCCGAGCTCTGTGGAAGCTACAGGGTTCCTTCCAGGAGTTCTCTCCTTCCTCTATGCACTCTCTCACCTGGAGAGAGTCACTCACAAGCCCAACTACTTGTTATTCCAACAAAAATCACCTCCCTCATCTGGAGAGACGTTACACATAGGCTAAGCACGAACTCACACTGGCCAGTAACTTATGTGCAGTCCAGCATTGCGTGGCCACAACAGCCAACTGGGAAAACAAACACGGGCTTCCCAAACAGGCTCAACAATCAAAAAATAGACTCATGGTTTTGGTTTTGGGATTTCACAAGGTGTACAGAGATCCCACGCACATGCTCAAACTGTTCAGGCAAGGAATGTACCAACTTCCTCAGGAATCAACACAAACCTTTTTCCCCCCGATTTCAGAATTGCATGAGGGTGTCTTGCAGAGGTTAGATGAGACTCACATTCAGACGGTCGAGCAGAATGGAGGAGAACCCCCAACCACAACTCATCTCGACCATTTTATTTGCATGGGCTTGGGTTGACACTTGTCACCCATGAATCTGCATGCTTCCATCAACGTGCATTCCTCCCAACACTTGGAAGTCACATATCCTTCCAAAAGAACTTAGGATAAAAACATATTATTCACATGTATTTTTGGAATAATATTAAAATATTATTCCCCAAGGACTTAAGCGCTTAGGCTTAGCCCCCTAGGCTCAACACTTAGCCCCTCTTCCCACCTTCCAGCCCCTAATCCCTTGCCCACTCTGTGGAAGCTTAGTCCCCCATCACTCATTCATCGTGGTCGGTTTGCACGCGGTGGTGTTTATATTTTATTAATGTTCTGCATTGATACATGTACAAAATCATGCTCTTGGCCTTCAACCCTTAGCCTCTCTGGCCTAACAATCACATAAGCCCACCAGCTTATATAAACTTGGCTCACCAGCCTATAAAAAATATTTACAATTCATTTCATAAACAAAATTTATAATGGGGTTCGGACTTGGGGACATTTCAATCCCTCTCCCCTTATTTTTACATTGTCCTCAATGCAACTTTACACTGTCTCTGCAAGATTTTCAAATTTTTCAAAAAGATGCGGGTACTCTGCTCGCATAACATCTTCATGCTCCCATGTCGCGTCGTCAGGATTGTACCAGGTCCACTTGACCTTTACAAGCCCTATAGCTCGATTCTAGAGCTGTTTGTTTTTCCTGTCCAATATGCACACATGATGCACTTGCAAGACACCTTCTGGTTCCACCTGAACCACATTCCAGTCAATAACATGATTAACATCAAGTATATATTTCTTAAGCAATGAAACATGAAACACATTATGTACAGTCAGAGATGCAGGTAATGCAATCTTATATGCAACTGGCCCAATCCTTTCCAGAATTTCAAATGGCCCACAAAATCTTGCTGCCAATTTGGAGCAACTTCCTAGCTTCAGGGAACTCCTGTTAGTTTTCACTTTCAGAAAAACATGATCACCCACTTTGAATTCTTGGTGGGTTCTGTTCTTATTAGCATAACTTTTCTGTCTGTCCTAGGAAACTTTCAAATTCTGTTTAATTTTTATCATTTGGTCCTCCATCTCCTTGAGAAACTCTGGCCCAACTACTGCTCTGTCAGCTGGATTATCCCAGCTCACTGGAGTGTTAAACTTTCTTCCATAAAGTGATTCAAATGGGCTCATCTTCAACGATGCGTGATACCCATTATTGTAGGTGAATTCTACCAAATGCAGGTAGTCTTCCCATCTTCATGGTTTGTCCATCACATACATTCTCAGCATGTCTTCTATTACTCTGTTCACCCTCTCTGTCTGTCCATCAGACTCAGGATGATACGCTGTACTAAAGTTCAGATTCGTTCCGAATCCTTTGAACAGTCCTTTCCAGAAATTCGAGGTGAATTTCAGGTCCCTATCAGACACAATCATTTTAGGAATTTCGTGCAAGCGTGCCACTTCTTTTAAGAAGATATCAGCAACATTTTCTACCTTGTGAGTGGTTTTCAGTGGAATAAAATGGGAAGATTTTGTAAGCTTGTCCACCACAACCATGATCTAATCATGTTGCTTGCTTGTTCTGGGCAATCCTGTAATAAAATCCATGGTCACCACTTCCCACTTCCACTCAGGAATGGGCAAAGGCTACAACAACCCTGCTGGGTGCCTATGCTCAGCCTTAAATTTCTGGCACTCCATACATATGGAAATGTATTCAATGATCTCTCTCTTCATACCCGACCAAAAGTAATGGATTTTGACTGCTGCCACAGTCTTCTTATATCCAGGGTGTCCAACATAAGTCACATTATGCATTTCTTTTAGAATTGCAAGTTTCAATTCCTGGGCATTGGGTATATACACTCTGTCTTTATACAGAAGTAATCCATCAGATTCCAAGGTGTAACTTTCCCTTTTCTGTGGCCTTTCACTCTGCTGTAGCTTTGCTACCAATTCTCTATACTGCAAATCTACATTTGCATCTTTCAAAATTCTATCCTTAATATCAGTCATTTACATGCTAATGGCTGTAGCATGTAAGTCATGCACTTTTTTGCTAAGTGCATCAGCCACCTTGTTTTCCTTCCCCTTGATATGCTTGATATCAAAGTCGTATTCGCACAGAAACTCCAACCACCTGCTTTGTCTAGCGTTTAAAGTCGGCTGATTAAAAAAATATTTCAGACCATTGTGGTCTATTCTCAATTTGAATCTCCTTCCCATGAGGTAATGTCTCCATTTCCTCAGAGCGTGGACGATTGCTGCCAGCTCCAAATCATGAGTGGCATAATTATTTTCATGCTCTTTCAGCTTCCTGGACTCATAATAGATTACAAATCCATCTTGGCTGAGAACTCCTCCCAACCCTTCCTTACACGCATCTGTGCACACCACGAAATCCATATTTGGATCTGCAATCCTCAAGATTGGAGCGCTAGTTAACAACTACTTCAATCGCTGGAAACTGTTCTCACACTCTTCAGTCCACTGAAACTTTTTCTCCTTCCTTTGCAAGGAAGTGATAGGATGAGCTATCTTTGAGAACCCTACTATAAATCTTCTATAATAGCCTGCTAGACCCATAAAGGATCTAACTTCCACCACATTCCTTGGTGCTGACCATTCTTGGATGGCCTCAACCTTCTCAGGATCCACAACGATCCCTTCTTATGAGATAATGTGCCCCAAGTAATGGATCCGCCTTTGGTAAAATGAGCATTTTCTCAATTTGGCATACAGTTGGTGTCCTCTCAACACTTGCAACACCAGTCTCAGGTGTTGTTCATGCTCTTCCTCTGACTTGGAATACACCAATATGTCATCCAGGAAGACTATGACAAACTTGTCTAAATAGTCCCTGAATACACCATTCATCAAGCACATAGAAACAACAAGTGTGTTTGACAGTCCAAACGACACCAATGTGAACTCGTAATGACCGTACCTTGTTCTAAAGGTGGTCTTGCTGATGTCCTCATCTTTTATTCTTACCTAGTGATATCCTAATCTGAGATCTATATTCGAAAATATTTTCACACCCTTCAACTGATCAAAAAGATCATCGATCCTTGGCGGAGGATCCTTGTTCTTGACAATTACCTTGTTCAACTGTCAGAAATCAATGCACAGTCTCAACGTCCCATCCTTCTTCTTCACAAATAGAATTGGGGCACCCCAAAGTGACACACTGGGGCGAATGTACCCCTTCTTAGAAGCTATTCAAGCTGCAATTGCAACTCTTTCAGCTTTGGCGTACTCATTCTATATGGAGCTTTCGACACTGGAGCTGCTCCAGGCATCAAATTTATAGAAAAATCGATGTCTCTCTTCGGAGGTAGTCCAGGTACCTCCTGAAATATGTCTTTGAACTCTATGAGTACCTCATGGTCTTCAATTCTTGAGACTTTATCTCTGGATGCTTCCTCCACATAGGCTGCAAATAATTGACAGCCTTTTCTATAACACTTCTTCAGCTGCATGGCTGAGATTTCTCTAACAACCACAGTTCTAGGAATCCCTTGGACTGTTTTCTGATTCCCCTCCTCATCCAGGCATGTAAACCTCTTGTTACGACAGTCCAGAAGGGCATGGTGCTGGTCCAACCAGTCCATTCTAATTAAATAGTCATAGGATCCTAAAGGAAAAATATTCAATTCAGCCTTCGTGCTCAGTCCTTTCATGTCCATAGGACAGGACTTCACCAACTCAACGACTTTCCTCTTGGTTCCTGTAGCCAACTGCACTAACCAAGACTTTTCATGTTGGCTTCTTGATAAATGTAAACTTTCCACCACCCTAGGATCTACATAACTATGGCTAGCCCCTAAATCGATTAAAATACTAAATGGTCGGTTGTTAATCATACCTTCCACTTCAATCATGTGCGATTGAAATTTTGCTTGCTTGTTGTCTAGGGTTGCATAGATCCTTGGCATTATGCTGCCCATATGCTCCACTGTTTCAGCTTGCTAAACATTATGGATGGTTCTCACTTTATCTTTTCTGTGGGGGTAGTCTCGGTACCTATGGTTTCCTTTACAGCCGCAAGACTCCATTAGTGACGGTTTGGGAATTTGTTCACCCACTTCAACCTTCCTGGGCTCTCTAAAAGATGGTTGTCACTAAGGATTGTTCCTGAAAAAGGGAGGCTTGTTTCCCTTCTGCCTCTGCTATTTCCTGAACTACTTCTGATCATCCCAAGCCTTCCAAAAAGTAGGCCTTTCTCTTTGCCGTTCATACAGGCATTTTTCCCTTCTTATTGTTTCTTCCATAGTCTTAGGATCATCATACTGAATCTTGTCACCAATGGTAGGTGGCAGTCCACTCAGATACCTCTGAATCTTGACAGCCTCATCTTTGATGAATGGAACATACTTCAGTAGTTCCAAGAAACTTCATTCATATTCATCAATGGTCATGCTGCCTAGCTTGAGTTCGAAGAACTCCTTCATCTTTCTGTCATAGTATCTTTTAGTCAAGTATTTCTTCTCGAAATACCCCTTGAAATCCTTCCAAGTGACATCTTTCTCTCTGATGTGCTGCACCTGCACAAACTGATCCCACCACATGGATGCTTTTCCTTTCAATTGATACATCACAATTCTTCCTTCTGCATGAGAGGAATAATTCTACAGTTGGAAATATTTCTTCATGCCAAGGAACCAAGTTTCGACATCTTCCTCCTTCTTATGTTCTCCATCAAATGTTGGAGGCTTGATCTTGTTCATCTCTCCCTTCAATTCATCCACTCCAGATCTTTGGTGTTTTCTGGTAGGGGATGAGCTTGAACTACTGCGTGCCTCCCTACTGGAATGCTTTGGAGAGCGATGATGATGTCTGCTACCACTCCTCAATCTTCTTCTCCTCTTAGGGGTTCTGACACTTCTTGATTGTCTTTTCCTCTCAGAGGTCCTGCGACTCTCTATCTTGCTTGAGTCACTCCCCTTCTCTAATTTCCTTTCTATTCTTTCCAATCTCTTCAACATTTTTAAATTGAATTCACCCTACCGATCCCTGACCCTCATGAGCTTTTGGCTATCAGCTCGATGAGCCTAGGCATCTTTCTGCAATCTTTCAATGAGTTTCATCATATGTCCTTCCTTATCCAATTCTTTTCCGTGCCCATTAGAGTTTGATCCTTTGATTCCCATGTTGACATCCCTTCCTACCCTTTCCTCCTATGTTTTAGAGGCAATATGTACCTCTTCCATTTGTATAATCGGCTGCCCTGACACCCGTTGAACTCTGCACACACAACGTGCAGTCAAACGGAGTTTGTCAGGCCTTATCCCTTAATAAAACCACAACATTCATTAACCAACGTGAATAAGAAAACATTTCAATTCACTAAGTTTTCTGAGCCTTGCTTGGATCTGCAATTTTTTGGGACTTCGGGACTTCAGTTTTCATGGTTTTTGTCCACGAGGATCCAACAGTTAAATCCTTGACAGTTCTTATGTCCTTCGAAAATTTCAGGATTTCAAAATTTTGGTGTTTCGGGTTTCGGGGTTTTTGGTCCTCGGAGGTTCTCGCACTCGCTTCCCTCTTCAACTCCCAACTCCCAAACTTCCAACCTCTCTTCCCCTGGGCCCACAACACAGTTTTCGCCAATCCTGGTAGGGATTTCGGGACTCGGTACTTCGGGTTTTTGGGTCTTCAATACCCGGGAGTTCACGATGCAGTGACTCCCAACTCCATGTCATTCTAACTCTTGAATTCTGAAATTTCGATTTACTTTACTTTCTCGGTCCACAGCATAGCTATCGCCCTTAACCATGGTGGCGCGTGTATGTTCAGGAGGGTCCACGTCACCTTCGGTGACTTCATCAGGTCCCACCATTCTCGCTTGTCTTCTCGACTCACTGGCACGTGGTACACACCCCTATGTCCACGTCCATTCCAAGGCAATCCAATGGTTAGACTTCTCTCAGATATACAACACATATCTTTTCAATGTTTTGGGGTTTCGAGCATCGGGAGTTCGTGCATCCACACATCTCAAACTTCCGTTTGCCGAAATTCTGAAATAATTTACTGTCTACTCTTCCACTTGATCCAACGGTCAAGTTCCTCTCTTACAATCTATAGTGTGGATCGTTTCAGAATTTTGGGTTTCACTATTTCGCAACTTGTGAAAACAAGATTCTTCTCTTTTGGTTTCTCGGGTGCCGAAATGCCGTTCGACAGCCATGTTTCCCCCCGATGGACGGTCCCGAAATTTTTTGGATTTCACGTATCTTGATTTTCACATTCGTGTGCAACTTGAAAGGGTTTTTAAATCCTGTGCACGTTTTCCAGATTTGATGGTCACGAGGGTTCTCCTTTTCCCTAAACAGATCCTACGGCTCCAACACCTCTGGTGTGGAGTCCTCTCTCCCTGTGGCTAGATGCCATCTCGGCTGCGGTTTCATAACACCGCTACACCTCCTGAGCTTGGTAACACGGTCAAGTAACTCCTTGACACTCAAGAGCATTCAAAGGTCTGAAATTGGTCCTCTAGACACAATTTCTCCTCAAACCCTTGGTCCAAAGACCACTCAACTGGCCCATCCAGGCTCAACATCGAAACCTTGGCTCTGATACCAAACTGTAACACTCTTTCATACTGTAACGCTCTGATACCAAACTGTAACACTCTTTCATACTGTAACGCTCTGATACCAAACTGTAACACTCTTTCATACTGTAACGCTCTGATACCAAACTGTAATGCCCCTGTTCCGGGCCGAGCATGTGCTACTTCGCGGAATCACAATCTCATACTTAATTCTATATATAAGACATGCATTTAAACAAATGAAACACATTTAAACTCAAAGTAACCATAAACATTACTACTATTATAAATAATCAATGGATTTAACATTAATTCGTATGCACAACAGAATACATGATAAATATAAATACACAGACATGCAGAAATGTAATTAAAACATCATCTGATACTTATCTTGAAATGGTGGTAATTCCACTAACCATGTGCAGGCCTTCCATGAACCTACCAGCCTTAGACCACACTTCTCTTCAAGCTCAATAGTAGGTCACCCCCGAGCTGGAACTAAGCTCCACCCCAAGGCAAGGAATCCTAGGCTAGGCTGAGGTTATAGAGAAAACACACAGCTACAAGGAAGGATTCTTTCCGAAGAACCACTTATGCCCATTGCCCATAGACTCTCTTTCCCCACATGCTTGTTCCACCCCAGGAGTATACACCTTCTCTGTCACCTAGACAGTCCTTCGGTTGCTAACCTCCCTTGCCTTGGGGTTCAGTAACAGACCAGACTGAAAGTCTCCGAGCTCTGTGGCAGCTACATGGTTCCTTCCAGGAGTTCTTTCTTTCTTTTGTGCACTCTCTCACCTGGAGAGAGTCGCTCACAGGCTCAACTACCTGTTCTTCCAACAAAAATCACCTCCCTCACCTGGAGAGAGGTTACACACAGGCTGAGAATGAACTCACACTGGCCAGTAAGCCACGCACAGTCCAGCACTGCGTGGCCACAACAACCAACTGGAAAAACAGACACGGGCTTCCCAAACAAGCTCAACAATCACGAAATAGACTCACGGTTTTGGTTTAGGGATTTCACAAGGTGTACAGAGATCCCACGCATAGGCTCGAACTGTTCAGGCAAGGAATGTATCAACTTCCTCAGGAATCAACACAGACCTTTTTCCCCTCGGTTTCAGAATCGCACGAGGGTATCTTGCAGAGGTCAGACGAGACTCACGTTCAGACGGTCAAGTAGAATGGAGGAGAACCCCCAACCTTGGCTCATCTCGGTCATTTTATTTGCATGGGCTTGGGTTGACACTTGTCACCCGTGAATCTGCATGCTTCCATTAGCATGCATTCCTCCCACCATTTGGAAGTCACATATCCTTCCAAAAGAACTTAGGATAAAAACATATTATTCACATGTCTTTTTGGAATAATATTAAAATATTATTCCCCAAGGACTTAATCTCTTAGGCTTAGCCCCCTAGGCTCAACACTTAGCCCCTCTTCCCACCTTCCAGCCCCTAATCCCTTGCCCACTCTGTGGAAGCTTAGTCCCCCATCACTCATTCATCATGGTCGATCTGCACGCGGTGTTGTTTATATTTTATTAATGTTCTGCATTGATACATGTACAAAATCAGGCTCTTGGCCTTCAACCCTTAGGATCTCTAGCCTAACAATCACATAAGCCCACCAACTTATATAAACTTGGCTAACTAGCCTATAAAACATATTTACAATTCATTTCATAAACAAGATTTACAATGGGGTTCGGCCTTGGGGACATTACATCGAGTACCTATTCTAGACAATGATCTTGTTCAACGCCCGATAGTCAATACAAAGTCTCCAAGTCCCATCCTTCTTCTGCACCAACACGATCGGGCTCCCATAGGATGATGAACTTGGACGAATGTGACCTTTCTGCAACAACTCTTGAATCTGCCTCTAGATTTCATCATTCTCCAGAACAGAACGTCGATAGAACGGTCGATTGGGCAACAATGCACTTGGGGTCAGATCGATGGGGTGTTTGACCTAACAATGCAGAGGCACCCCTGTGGGTGAAATGAATATGTTCTGATACTGCTCCACGACCTTGTCCATTTGTTGTTTTCCTGCGAAGGATCCCTATTTGGAGGTCGTGGCCATAGTCTTCTTCTTTCCCTTAGGGCAGATCATCAGGAAAACAAATTTCTCGGTTTTGGAAATGATCTCACTACATTGTTTTGCAGTAACTAAAGAGATAGCAACATACGGTGGTACCTCTGGTATCCTGTACAACTTATTTCCCAAGGTAACAATAAAAACACGACTCCGAGACTCATATAGAACATGTCACTTCCACAAGTATGGTTGGCCTAATAATACATCACAAACATCAAGAGGAGCAATGTCACATAATACCTCATTGGTGAAGGGCTTGATACTTTAGGCAAGGTGACACTATTGGCTGACTCGAAGATCTCGTCCTTGGTGGAGCCACCCGATGGTGTACGACTGTGGGTGTGTTGTGGTTGGCAAACCCAACTGCTTCATGACCTCTGCTGAAATGAGGTTCTTTTGGCTCCCACTATCGACAATGAACTGTACCGGGGAACCCTTTATCCACATCTGGGAGTGGAAGAGACGCTTCTCCTCCTCTGGATCTTCCGGTTCTTCCTTTTGGATCTTCATGGTGGCAACAATGGCATTGGGCTCTGCATCGATAATCTGCTTTCCTCTATCATTCCCCTTCTCGGGTTCTAATTCAGTGTCAGAGCATGTATCTGATTCAGAAGCTCTCATCTCAGCCACCAATGACTATTTGGCTTGACAGTGACTTGTGTTGTGAGTGGAGCTCTTATGGATCTCACACCACTTTTGTAGTGTCCCCAAGGCCGAGCCCCCCCGTTACAGATCATGATATATGCAATGTATTGTAAAAATGTTCCATAGGCTGGTGAGTCAAGTTTTGTATAAGCTAGAAGGCTTATGTGGTTGTTAGGCCAGGAAGCCTAAGTGTTGGAAGGCCAGGAGCCTGTTGATGTACTTGTATGTATGCAGATCAATTAATAAAATAT
>JZKD02S0005905.1:119337-130982 GCA_000966675.3 Picea glauca
TATATATATGGTTACATTTTGGGACAAAGTTTTCATGTTATTTTTGGAGGGTATGGAAATATGTTCATTGAGCATAGCTTGTGTAATTCGTTTAACTATTTTCATAGAGATTTTTTCCGAATATAAATTCACTTCAAGTTTTATAACAACTTCCTCCATTGGGTTTGTTGGGTTTGTTTAGTCAAGATCTTTGATAAAAAAAATTCAAACTCCTTTCCGCTTTTTCGGCATTTTGAAAGGGATTCATAATTTAACTTGATTTCCTTTTCATCTATCTTAGGAAGTTGTTCTAGGGCATCTGGATTTTTTTTTGGCCATTTCTTTAAATTATCCATGCCTATATGGACTCCTTGTAACTTTCCATTTTTATCCTTGACCTTTTTCTTCATTGCTAATAGTTGAGTCGACAAATCCTAGAAATATTCCAGGCTTATATATAGTTGTTTTACAATGTTTTTTAACTCATCGTGTGCTTATGTAGTTGATACTCTAAACTCAAGGATGTTGGTTCTCTCTCATTTATAGTGTCTCATCTCTTCTTCTAAGGATTCTACTTTGGCTTTGTATTCTTCAATTTCTTTGACCATGTCCTTGATATTCAATTTGCTCAAACTCTTGAGTAAATTCCACTCCTATAGATGCCAAAGCTATTGGATTGTCCTTAATGTTTTGCACCATAGGTATCTCTATGGTCACTTCAAGTGTTGGAATACCCAGAATGAGAATTTTATTAAGAGATTGCTTAAAAATTCTCTTTGTATCATTGACGAAGAAAAAGGAACTAAGAATAGCCACTTTATCAACCTCAGAAGGAGTGAATGCTCATAGTCCTAGTTCTTTGAGGGGAAGGTGTCCTCCAATTAGCATAGGACCAATAGTAGCTTCAGATGGCCCACTGTCCATAGGATCAATATTTTGGACATCCTCTTGAGCTTTGTTTTCTTCTTCTTCTTTCTTCCTCTTCATGTTTTCCCAGGAGTCTCAACTGCCCCTGATCCTCTTGCTCTTTTTTCTTTGATTTTTCTTTTACTTTTTTTTGAAGTCTTAATGCTTCAACTTTGTTTTGTAGTCTTTTTTTCTCTATTGTTTCTTTAGTTGTAGCCTCTACATTAATTTTTTCTTTGGCTTCTGCTTCTTTTACTTCATCATAGTTCCCAACGTTTTTGTGTATTTCCTCATATTTCCATGCTTCAAATTTATAGGGCCATTTATATTTGCAGAGATGAAAGAATTTGTTGAAAATTTGTAGGGAAGTGTATCTGTGAAATATTTCCTCGTCTAAATGGAACTTCATCAACATGTCTACCTTATCATGTGCCTCCTTTCCATCTTTGAAACTATATGATACCACGTAGAAAGGTAGTTCTGGAAATGGAATTTTCTTGTCTCTTGAGAGCACTACTCCAACCCCATGCATGAGAGTGTGGTATGATACTTCCTGTAAGACCAATTTCTCAAGGTCAAACTTTATCAATAAGTGAGGGGGTTTGGTCAACCCATATATCCTAATGTAGGTCCCCATTTCTAATACATACCAATCTCCAACTTTGTTGATGGATTTCATTACCTTTTCTAACATGCATTGTGTTGTAGAGAAAAATAATAATTGGAACAATGGGATACAAATGTGTTCACATATATTATGATAATGCATGCGATAATTTTTCTTGATTTGAGGCTTACCCTTGGAATCCACCAGTTTTTCATTGTCTCTCTATAGTCTAGGGGAAATTGCAACATCCAATATTCTGTTAGTTCAATCTCTTCAATGGGTATCTTGTAACATCTATACATGAATGAATCATGAGATGATGAGAGAGTTTTCCCTTGAGTATCTCTTACTATTCTACTGTCAATGCATGTTCGACAAATGATCCAAGAGATAACTTGTGTGCATGGAAACATAACAGGATGTTCAACTATCTTATAGATTCAATAACTTCTTAGAGCTTGATAGAAACCTAGGTCTTGCCGAGTCATTTGGTAACTCAGGATAGGATTCTTGTTAAAACATTTGGTAAATTTCTCCCCATTGATATGCCACAACATTTTCCATGATGTAAGTGATGTCATCATAAATAGAACCCGTGGTTCTATGTCTAATTTCCTCTTTTTCTCTGTTGAAGATAATTTCAATGACACTCTCTCTGCTACTTTGTTTCTTTTGGGTTTTGTTTCTCCTATAACTCACCCATAATGACAACATAGGATGTTATCATGGTTAGTATTCTCAAAGAATGAAAATTCCCGTATGAAAAGAGTATTAATTTAAAAGGATAACTTATTTGTTCAAAATGGTCATTTATGTGTTAAGTGTTTTGGGTGCAACCCTGATAGATACTTAGACATTTTTCTAGAAGATTCAGTTAGTGACCAGTGTATAGATGCAATGCTCTAGAAACAAATACAGTTAATGCATAAACACCTTTTTAGAACTAAATCAAGGGAAGAAAATTAAACAATTGTGTTGTATTCTTGTTGTTGAACTGGGGTATGATTTCAATTTTTTTGTGCTGCAAAATTCTATTTCTCTCTATTCAACATTTCTTCATGGTATGCAAATAGTCAAAAAGATGTGATGGAGATTTGGGAGTATCTGTTTGGGAGCTAGAGCAAATGACTAGAGTGATGGGAGTAACAACAATATGCAGAGAGAAGGTTTAGAACCATACATTATGTTTCTTTTGGGTCCCCATAGTAGTAGTTGAGAGAGCTTGGTCAATGATGGGATATAATTTATAATTTGAAACTATGCAATAAGGAGAAAAAAACAAAAAAATGGGTTTGGTCAAAACACTATCTCAATGTTCTTTTCTTAAAACCAAAAACAAACAATGTTAGTTCTACAAATCTGATTGTGTTTGAGACTTACTTGTGACAAGATGATAAGTTGCTCCATGAGGTGGACTGCACCATAAATTGAGGTGGCATATGTGTTCACGACATTTGTTGGTGAAACTCAATGAATGTGAAATTACCAATGGTAAACTATTGGTTATTTGATATTTTTATAGTGGCCATGAGAATTTTTTCAATTATTATTTTCAATAGTCAATGCGTTAGGTAAACTGTCAAATTATCATTTTGTGTACAAGAAATGTTTTTTTTGTTGTGATGTTGCGAAGGAGAAGTTTAAGCAGGGTGCAATATATCGTACTAAAAAAAGGTTCTTGTGATATGGCACACTCAATAAAAGTTTGGGCTTGTGTGAAAGTTATGTGATATTGTTTCACATAAAAGAAATCATTGTGCATGATATATTGCATTAGCATAAAGTTCAATAGGGAAACATATTACATTGTAAAAAATCACTGTGCAATATGTCACATAGCTAAAAAAATTCAAGAGAGCAATCAAAGGAACGGGCCATAAATTTTAACTTGGAACTATCTTCGTTGCACAGAGAAGAATTTAGTGAAGTCAGACATGTTGCATGAAAAAAATATTTGTGTGACATGTCGTGAAAATGAAAGATTTTGAAGTTGTTACATAATGTGAAGGTCAAATTTGAAAGTTATTTCATTGGGACTGGGGAGTAGTCATGCAAAAGGATATATTGAATGAGGAAATTTTCATGAAAAGTAAACGTATCACGTAAGCAGTCAAATCATGGTTTCATGTGCAAGAAATGTGTTTTTGTTCTTATGTCATGAAGGATAAATTTGGGCTACGTGTGATTTATTGAATGAAAAAAAGTTTGTGCGATATGTCGCATTCATTAAATGTTTTATCCTATGCAAAATTTGTCTTGAATTAGTGTCACATGAGAAAAAAAACCATTGTGCACCATATACTGCATGTGATAATGTTGGATCGTGCGACATATCAGGAAAAAATTACTATGTGATATGCCACTAGAATAAAAACTTCAAGGCCACTATAAAAGGAAAGGACCGAAACTTTTAACTTGGAATTTTGTCTTTTTTAATAGAAATGAATTGTAAGGAAAAAATGTTCATGCGATATGTCATAAAAATGAAATATTTTGAATATGCGAGTGAAGGCCATGGAAAAATTGGTTTGAAAGTTCCTTTGTCATGACAATATTAACTCGTGAAATGTTGTATCACCTGAACATATTTTTCACACGAAACGTTTTATTGCATGCACAGAATTTTCATCTGAAAAAGGTGGTCTCATAGGGAAATCATTTCCATGTGAAATGTATCGCAACATAAAAAAAAGTCATGCGAAACAAGAAAAGAGGCCAACTTTTGAGGAGATACAATAAAACATTGCAAAGGTCATTTATGAAAAGAAGTTTGTGGCGCTTTCTTTTTTTTATTTTTTATTTATTATTATTTTTATTTTTTTATTTATTTTTATTTTTTTATTTTTATTTTATTATATATCAGTGCATTTAAAAAAAACTTATCTTTTGACCTTTTTCAACACTTTTCCAAAAAAAAATTGTTTTCATCTCTAAACTTCAAAAAATACTCTTTGGTGCTTTGTTAATTTGTGCATTGTATCATGCATTTCAAAAAAAGTATTTTTTGACCTTTTTCTACTCTTTTAAAAAAAAATCATTTTCATCAATGAACTTCAAAAAATCCTTTTTGACACTTTGTCAATTTGTGCATTATATTGGCCATTTCAAAAAAATTCTCTTTTGATTTTTTTCTATTCTTCTCTAAACACATTGTTTTCATCTGTGAACTTCAAAAACTATTCTTCTAAGCTTTGTCAATTCACGCATTATATCGATTTCAAAAAACTTATCTTTTGACCTCCTTTGGTACTTCTTCAATAACTTATTTTTCATCGACCAATTTAAAAAGAGCATGTTCAATGCTTTCCAAAAAATGTCCATAGAAAAACTTTGAAAATTCTCCATGGGCACTTAAAAATATATTTTTTTCATCCATGCTTTTGAAAAATTGAAGTACTATTGGCTAGATTACCAAAAACATTTAGTATCATCGACACTTTCAAAATTTCTTAAGTACCATCAGCGAACTTTGAAAAATGTTCATTTACTGGCATTCCAAAAGATTTGTATATTGTTTTAACAAATTTCCACTTTGCAGATACTACTTTCATATTTGCAGATACTACTTTCAATTTTTTTCTCTGTTTTCCATTAAGAATAAGTCATATTTTACTCTATATGAAATGTATGGAATCATGAAACCAAAACATATTAAATTTTTTATGAAATCAAAACAAACTTGTACCCAAACTTTTGAAACTTTTTTAGTGTCTTTTATATTCAACAACCACTTGCAATGGAAATGTGGCTGTTGTAAAATAAACTAATTGTATGTGATGAAAGAACCATATTTTTTCTAAAATTCTTTATATTCATATTTAAAGTTATGTTTCTTGTCACTTTCTTGTGTATAGGGTTATACAAATTCTAGGAATTTACACTTTTTTTGCTAATAAACAACGCATAAAAACATTTCAACAATCTTTATTTGAATAAAATAGCTTCTTTGCAAACATTTGCTTACACAATTGTATCAACGAGTGTCGAAAAACATGAAATTTTCTAAATTTTTTCCATCAACACTTCTAAAAATACATTTATCAACGGTTTTGGAAAAAATGTGTATTAGCACCCCTGATTTCCTTTCAATCACCAAACTTGAAAAACACTGACTCTATCGCTTCTTTCCAAAAACTTGTATCAATGGGTTTAAAAAGACCTTTTTCGGTGCTTTTTACATTTGTCCGTTATATCAACACATTTCAAAAAAATTATATTTCGACCTTTTTTATCTATAAACCGCCATGTATATTCCATTGGAATAGTTCATCACAACATATATGATAAATAAAAATGAAATCTACACTATCAAGTTTAAATTCCTTTAGATTCCATAATATTTATTTATTTATTTTATGCTTATGCATGAAATAAATAAAATGCAGAAAATAGAGAATAATAAAAAATAGTCACACACCATCCACAAGATAACCCAAATATTTTCTCTAGGAAACCCTTATACGAGAAAACCCAACTAGAAGGTGAGGTTTCTCTGCCCTCTTTTCTCTAGTATGGAAATAATGCAAGTACAAAGGAGAAGGCACTTCTATGGAGTTACCCAAGACCTGTGGCATATTAAGTTTCTTCTGAACATTAACCCCCTTTATTATTCTCTATAATTTCCCACTCTCAGTTGTTCTTTTCTACTATGGAACAATATACAATAACATAGAATGGAACCCCTTGTTGTCTTAGTGGACCAGTATTTAACATATCCTAATAGCTATCTAGGGGTAGGTTTTTGACTTCCTCAACCCTCAATTGTGCTAGGGTTTTGAACCTTCTAGAATCTTATTTAAATTCCTCATGTGGCTAGCCCCATATGTATGCGTAATGGGGGATGACGTGTTAACCTCTCATACCATGGTGTTCAACACAATAGGTAAACCTGCGGGAGGAATACTTTTTCATACGAAATCTGATTGACGCACAATCTGCACCGTTGGAAAGGTATTGAAGTGTAAAATACCATCAAGGGGGTGGGCTCAATTTTTGGATACCATAATCCCCGAAAATTTCGTTTAATGACTCAAAATGGATCTGAAAGGTTTCGTACCCCAATTTTCCAAATTAGGACCTGCCACTAAAATGACCCTGGAAGTTGGTTCCTCCAATTTTTTCCACTCTGAAAGCATCAAGATAGATGAAAAATAATATAATGATCCAATCTAGATCATACCTCCCCGTTTAGGGAGGATTTTGGTCCCAAAAATATTTACTGAATGAGGTGAGGAAATTTTTCCTCTACCTTCTCCCTGGAGTACCAATTTTTTTTGCTTATAAGTTATCCTTTCAACCCAATCTTCCAAAGGTCATTCTACCCCTATGTTGTAGTTATGAATTTCTTCTAAAAAGTTGTGTCCTCTGCTAACACTACCTAAGCATCTTCTGCTAATTCCTCTATGGAAGGTAGGACCTGCTCCTCTTCTTGATCCAACATGGAAGGCTCATAGAGTTTTATATTCTCCACATTCACTACTGAGTAAATGTGCATGTATGGGGGTAGAATGAGTCTATAGGAATTATATCCCACCTTTTCTAATACCTCAAAAACACCATAATGCAGATCCTTCATCTTCTTACTAGGATCCCGTAGCCTTTCCTTATTCAATTGTAACCATACTCCATCTCCCACTCTAAATTTTCTCTCTCTTCCATGTTGTTCATGTATAGCCTTGTACTTTTCTTGTGAATTTTTTAGTATCTCATGTACTTGCAAATGTATCTACTTGATCTTCTCAACAATTTTTTATGATTTTAATGCATCTCCTATGAGGTGCTCCCCCACTCCTCCTCATTGTCCATATACAACATCTAAGGGTGAAGGTGGAAAATACCCAAAGAAAGTTTCAAAAGGTGACTTACCAATAGAAGTGTGGACTGCTCTATTATAAGAGTGTTGTATATAGATCGAGTTTTCATCCCATGTCTTCAAATGATTCTAATTGTAACCCCTCAAAAAATACACTGAAGTCATGTTGAATACTTTTGTCTTCCCATCTGTCTGTGGATGGAATGTTGTAGACCTCTTCAACTTAGTTTCCATCTTCTCCCACAATGTAGTCCAAAATGCACTGATAAATATGGTATCCCTATATGATATGATGCTCCTTGGTATCCCAAAATGCACCCATACCTATTAAAAGAACATTTTTGTTGGTTCTTGTTCGTTGATGGTCTTTTTAAAAGGCATGAGAATGCACATTTTTTTGAACTTGTCAACTACCACAAACATATAGTCATGTCCCTTCCTAGTTGTTGGTAAACCTCCCACAAAATCCATGGAAACCATTTCCTAAGGTCAAGTGGGTACAAGTAATGGATGGTATAGACCTTGCTTCCTGTTACTAGGCTTGCTGGTACAACAAAGTATACATCCTCTAATATAACATGTTACATATTCTTACATTCTAAGATAGTACACATACCACTGTAAGTTGGAAACTATCTTCCCAACACCAAAATGTCCTACAATGTTGGAGGTGTGAGCCTCTCTCATAAGATACAACCGTTCACCTTTAAGAACATAGAGCTTGTCGAGCTTGTAGAGTAGACCATTCTGAAAATTATAATTAGCATTTCCATAACCTTCTTCTATATGAATTTGGTCTTGTAGATGATGAAACACCTTCTTGAATTCCTCATCTTCTGTGTATGCCTATTTATATGCACCACGGGTAAAAGGCTCCATGTGCATCAGATTTCTAAAAGATATAATATTGGATGTGGGTGGTCATGAAACCATGTCTTCCAACTTATTTGTGCTACCCTTCTTATACTTTATGACAAAATGAAATTGTTGTAAAAACTCCATCCACTTGTAATGTCTGGTTTGTTGTAGCTTACTACAGGCCTACAAATACTCTATTGGTTTGTGATATGTGTGGATGATGGTCTCCTTTCCCATCATATAGTGCTTCCACTTTTTGATAGCTTGTACCAAGGCATAGAGCTCCTTGTCATAGGTAGGGTAGTTGAGAACTACCCAATGAAATAATTTAGAATGATAGAATACATGCCTTTCTCCCTGCATCAACAATCCTCCCATCACATACCCAATTGCATCTATCTCCACTTCGAAGGGATTCTACAAGTTTGGTAGTGCGAGAAATGGTGCTTGACTGATCTTTATATTCAGATCATCAAAGGCCTTCTTCTTATTCTTCCCCCACTAGAAATGTAGATTTTAACCTTCTACAAGTATTTACTAGAAACAAATTTTCAATAAAAGAACATAAAATATACAATGGCAAATACACACATTACATAGAGATTTTTCCCCTGGAAACCCAAACCGGGAAAACTAACATATTATATATTAATTCACATCATACATTTTTTTGCAATACAATATACATATAGGATCTCGCAACATCCAAAAACCTAATCCAATAACCTGTATTAGCCAACAACCCTAATTCCTTAACCGGAAATAAATGCATCAAATCTAGGTGATCATAGAGAAGGAGTCTTGATCCTGATATCGAGTAGAAATCAATTGAATTATGTATATAGTTTGTAGTGTTAGGGGATTCTATAAATTTATTATTGTGAAGAAATATGTGAGAACTCTATAAATACTTTTGCAACTACTCATATTCATGCAATGAATGTTGATTCAATTGATTAAGTGAATGTCAATGATACACTACCCAAATATTTTAGTTGTTTTGACAATAATCTAGTTGGTAAATACCTAAATAAACTATATGATTTCCTAGTTAGCATTGATTCTAATAAAGGAAATAAAACTTGAGATGATTCTTTTAGGGATCCAAGTTTTAATCATAGCATACTACCTTCCATCATTTCATAATTAACAAATATGACTACGACTCAACCTAAGACATATTTACAATTATTTTCTTGTGTTTTTCCAGACCAGAAATTACTATTATTTCCATAGCTTAACATTTTCCATGACATTTTATAATGCACTTGAAAACCTTGTTAAGTGGCCTATTGTCCAAGAAAATTTAGATTTAATCACTTTAGTCTACATGTATTAATGTTTTTATTCTCTATGCTTTCAATGTTTCAATTGTGTTTAGTTAAATGATGTCAAATATTGAGCAATTCATAATTGAGCATAATATTGGGTGAAAAGTAGAGGTGAGGTAAAAGTTACATGCCATGCCAAGAGAACATATAGTGGGACGTAAAATTAAACCAATGGAAAGTCACGAGATAAAGAAGAAGACTAGCATGCATGCTCAACTCCAATAGATGGCATATTCTCAGGGAATGCGTTCATTGGCAATGTATTTGGTATAAAGTCCCAATTAGACCATAAATCGTTTTGTATAGGAGATACCTCTAGATTTTGGTCTGGCTACGATCACTAGGAATGGATGCATATGGGTTGTTGGTATGAAAAATGCAATGTGAAAAAATGAACTATTCTGATGTTTAAAACATAGTTATTCTAACCTATCCTAGCTAGGATCAAACTAACTAAGTGATCATATGGTTACACTACTAAGTCATGTTTGCATTCCAAAACAATGAACGGTTAAAGAAAAGTAAAAGTCAATATTACATGAACAACATAAATGTACATATTAGTCTGAAACATCAATATAATTCACAATTACCCATTCATCAACTCAGAACAATAATATTGGAAAATTAGTGATATGCAAGGCTATAAAAATCATAGAATAAGAGTTTATCAAATGACCAATATATCCTTATAGCATTGAGAGTGACAATACATTAACTAGAAGTAGTTCACATCATGCACATTACATACAAACGGATTTATTTTCCTCCAAAATGCACCTGAGCACTTCTTCTCATTAAAATATGAGAAACAATTGTAAACAATTACAAAAAAGGAGGGTCCTTCATCAAATTAGTGCTCTTGTGAATATATAGCCAATGAGTTGTAATTGTTTCTTGTCATTAGCAATTACAATTCTTGGACTTTCCTAATTTTTCTTATGTTACTTTGTACATTGTACATTACAATTTAAGAAAAATGTTTTGCACGTCCCTCATCTTTGTCCTTGAAATATGCAATCCATATGCCATGATATGCAACAATCCTAATTACTCCTCTAAAGATTAGGTGTAACACCCAGACTTATGGGTCAATATTTGTTTTGTTTTGATATACATATGCTGGTAGATGAATCTGAAAAGGGAGGAGTTATATATAAAGTTTTGGACATCTTACTAGTTATATTTATATGTGGATATATATTAGTAGAGATGTACATAAATGCTTCATGGAGTTATTATGCCTTGTGATGAAATGATGTGCTATGATTGATTCAATTGGTTTATAGTATTGATCATGATTGTTTGTTTTTCTTTAAAACCTTGATTTTGAATAATTGTAATTATGTAAACAAAATTACATATATTATGACCAATAAACCTCTTCAAAGGAGCATGATACTTATAAAAAAATGACTTGTGCAAGAGAATGTATGATTAAACTAATGCATTAATTACTTGTATGTAAGTTGACATCCAAAGGGGCATGATACTTATAAGAAAATGACCTGTGCAAGAAAATGTGAGAATGTATGATTAAACTAATCCATTAATTACTTGTATGTGAATTGACATCCAGAGAGCAAACTAACCAGCAATTAAAGAGCATCAAGAAGATTTGAAATAAATTAGACACTTTGTATGATATATCAAATGATTATTTGCTAACCTTTTGATTATAATTTCTTATTGTTACAAGAACTTCTTCATAAGAAGGAGGGTTTTGGATTAAACCCAATATATATATATATATATATATATATATATATATAACTTAATTTTTTCTTTTATTTAATGGATAGCTTATATTTCTTCACAATTGGATTCATTGTTTTTTACGCTATATATGGAACACTTTTTCTTGACATATTGTTATCTAGGAGGACGTGTGCTAATTATATATATATATATATATAATTGTTTAAAATTTAGTTTTATTTATTTATTTAATTAATGGGTAGTTTATAATTTCTTCACAATTGGATTCGTTGTTTTTTAGGCTATATGGAACAATACTTTTCTTGGCATATTGTTATCTATGACCTGTGTTACTTTGAAATGTTTATGTTATAGCTAGGATCATGGAGGCCTCTTGTATTGGTTTTTGTTTTGCATGTGTTCTATGTTTCAGAAATGGTTATGGCTCTTTATT
>JZKD02S0005905.1:132723-148809 GCA_000966675.3 Picea glauca
ATATGTTCATTGAGCATAGCTTGTGTAATTCGTTTAACTATTTTCATAGAGATTTTTTTCGAATATAAATTCATTTCAAGTTTTATAACAACTTCTTCATTGGGTTTGTTGGGTTTGTTTAGTCAAGATCTTTGATAAAAAAAATGTGCTTAAAGGGTTTAATGCATCATTGCTAAAGGAATAAAAAATAAGAATTTTCATTCCATATGTTTTAGACTAGGGCATTATTTTATAAAGGATCCAAAGCATGCAAGACAAGACATAGTTAGCCATCTAGAAAATAGGTTTCGGACTAGATGGTTTCATAGGCACAAAAGGCTTAGTTTTAAAGCATGTTGATCAAGTGTCTTACCCATGACCATACAACCATGAGATATGGGATGATGAGGCATTCACAAAAGATGATCATGACTAGTACGAAGTATTGGAGAGAAGAATTTTTTTTTTGCTTAGTTATTTTTAAAGCCTTATCGATCGATGAGCAAATGTTGGAACTAAACAAAGGTTTAGTTGTAGAAATAGAAGATGAAGAGGGTAGAAGACAAGAAGAGATAAGTTTAAGGGAGGAGGTTGAATTCAAATCCATCCAAGATGAGAAGGCCATTTATTGCAATAAAAGGAACTTGAATGTAAGACAAAAGAGGAATTGCAGAAGAAGATATTGTTCAGTAAGAGTTAGAGAAGTAGAGAATAAATGTACAAATTGAGTAAAGGAAAAGAGAAATGTAAGAGAAATGTTAAAAGGAGGAGCTAGAAAAGAAGATACAAGAAGAGGAACAACATAACAAAATTTATCAATATTTAAAGGAAAAGTAGGAGGTGGAGAAAAAAAAGGAGTATAGGAAGATAAAAATATAGAGTGATGTTAAGAATGTAGGAAATAAAGCATTAGAATAGGAGTAGGATGATTAGTCCATGATGCCGAGTAAAGAGATCATTGATTTAACCAAAGATGAAGAAGATATCTCCAAGACAAAAACTCAGGTAGAGATAGGTGCACAAGTAGAGGAGGAAACTGCTCCTAAGGGAAATGATTGAACTCAGCAACCTGTGGAAACTGAAGTAATGGAAAAGCGCAAGGGACTAGAGGAGGAATTTGTTGCGAAGGTATATAGTTAGAATAAACAACCTATGGAAACTCAATAAATTGCCAAAGGAAAATAACTAAAGGAGGAAAATGGTCCTAAGAGAACTAGTCAGACTCAACAACCTATGGAAACTCAAGAAATTGACAAGGGGAAGGAACTAGAGTTGTAACATTTTCACATTATGGGAAGCTTGGAAAACATTTTATCATGGGGTGACCAACCTATTCTCAAGCCTTTGGATGAAATTGTTGACCTACAGTCCATTTCCTATAATCAACAAAGACAAGATATTGTTAAGATAGTACAAAGGAAGTGAAATATAAGTATGGATAGTGTTGTAATTTGTATTACAGCGGAGCCTATGTTGGAAACTAAGAAGGAAAAGATAAGTGAACTTTTATCTACTAGAGTAACAATTTCTCATGCTACTATTGATAAAGATAGAGTTGATGAGAGGGAAGTTGAATATATGAAAAATAAGCTTGCATTTCTTAGGAATCAATTCAATTATTGTAAAGAATCTCAGGAGATAGTAATGAATTTTATTGATGATGATTTAGAAGAGAAAAAAAATCATGAACAAACCAAAATAATTTTTCTAGAAAGTATATTAGAACTTCAAGAGGAAACATTGCAACTATTCGTTGAGCATAAAGAAATTTTCAAATGGATTGAGAAAAAAGAAAAAAGGATCAGATTGAGTATATTAAGGAAATTCAAAAGTCTCATAGTGAAGAATACCATGGCATCAAAACGTTGATAGATGATGGCATAGTCAAGAGGAAAAAAGTAACATAGTATTGGGAGGATTTGGCTATGGAGTTTGTAAACCAGGTTAATGATGAGTGGTTGACATGTTAAAATTTTGGACTTTTTTAACAAGGCTATGTCTGATAATCACTTGCCTACATTTGGTAAACTTGAAGAGTTTCTTCCAATAGATGAAGTGATATTAGAGTTTAATGAATTGGAAGCATGTATGGATTTGATGTCACAAGGATAACTTCAGTAGGACGTGGTCATATGCAGAAATATCTTGTTACTAAATTTAGGAGAGAAGATTGAATAGAGTTGCTTGTTCCAAAGATATAAAGATACATTTAGTGGTTTAGAAATATAAAGGAATCTTTTCAGTTTTCCATTGGATCAACTTGTATTCCCACATACTCACCTATGTGAAGAGTTGTTTGAGCAGTGGGATGTATATGGTGTTGAGCATGTTTTAATTCAGTCATCTAGTCAACCAGAATCATAGCAATATGCATATTTTTTTTTTGAACTTCTATATTTTTTCTTTATATGAATTTATGCTTTATATTGTTTTATGTGATAATTTTTTATTATAGATAAATAGATTGATTTCTAGTAAAGTATCTTTGCCTCTGGAGAAATTTCTCAAATATTGTAGCAAGGAACTAATTCAAAGATAAATTTATAAACTCCTTTGGAGTCAAGGAAATTTTGAGTGTTCTCAAATTCTGTACATTTTTTTCTTTATGGTGGATTATTATACAAATATGTAAATATCACATATATCTTTTTGTGTTGCTCCAAACTAGGAATTGCAATTATTTCCATAGTTTAGCATTTCTACATGGGTTTCTAATGCAATACTAAAACATTTTCATTAGCAACATGTCACATTTCAATTCCAATTAGTATAAGGAATCAAATTTCTCTAGTGGAATTTGATGCAGGAGCATCGCAAGGGCGTGCAAACATAGTCAGCAGCGAGCCAACGCGGAGATAAGAGACAGTTGGAAAAGCACTGAGCACATTTTTTGAAAATGTTTTGAAATATTAATGAAGTCATTAAGTGGAGGCATGCTTGTATTATTGTAATCAGACCTTGAGCATCCCACTCTCGTCTGAAGTAGATAGAGACATTTATGCAAAGTTAATGTAGGTAGATAGAATTTAATTCTAGATTAGACAGTTTTAGAACGCAAGAGGGAAACGAAATATAGACACCCTCATTGTATACTTGTAAGATTATTATGAACATAGAGCATAGAGAAGAGAGCAGAGAACTGAAGTTGAAACACCCATGTACAGAGATTTGAACTAATAGAAAGAGCTTTGATTCAAATTCATGGTGTCGTATTGTTCTATGTGTATGCATATTGAATATTATGCTCATGGACGTTTACTTTCTGTTATACATTTGCTTTATATGCTGTGTATATGATTTCATGCTTTGTGTTTGAAGTCTGAGAGAGAGAAAGGGAAATGGGTTCCAATTGCTTCTCTATCTGAGAAAGAATTCCTGCAAGGAGTGCAGTTGAATTGTCCGCAAGGAGTGCGTTGACAAAGGGTTCAGAGGTTTGTCTCTGAAAGCTCAGATAGGATAGCTTTTGTTCTCATTTCCTCAGAAGTGCAGTTAGGCACAAGAGTCGTGCAAAGTGTGCACAGGCCAAGGGTAGTTTCAGGGTTTGTAAGACCTAGAAAACTGTTGAGAGACTGCTACTGCAAGGAGTGCGCAGAGTCGAGGGACTTCAATTCTTTGAAGTAATTGAAGGATTTGTCGCAAGGAGTGCGTGCAGGAGACTTCTTTAAGACTCAGGGTTGGAGAAAATCTCAGGAGGGATAGAGTCTTCACAGTTATCGAGTAAAAGCATAGAAGGTTGGCGCCTTGAGGCGTTGAAAGGAGGCGTCGCAAATTTGTGTTGTAGGCGGTTAAGTTCCGTGGAAAAAAACACTTTGTTTAAGAGTGCAAAAGTTCTTAAAGGGAGAACTAGACGGTCGAGATTCTGCAAGCGGAAGCTCAGGAGAGAGAGGGTCGTAGATTCACGCCAATGAGGACCGTTGGATCTACTCACAAAATTCCATTTCGGGGTTTCGTGGGTGGAAGGAATGAAGCTTCGACGCTTGGATTCGCGAAATTGCGAAATTTGAAACCCCAACACAACAGAAGATTTCATAGTGGGGCTAGTACTTGGACACGTGGCGGGGTCTAAGCAATTCGGCATTTCGGGGTTTGAATGAACGAGGGTAATCCAAGAGGTTGGTGGATCAAATCCTCGAACCACGAAAGAGAGAACTTTGGGATTCGGGAATTCGGGGTTCGCAGTGACATAAGGTTGGGATCGCGAGTCTGGGACCTCTGATACCCGAAATAGAAAAATTACATGGGCTAGCAGATCGCGAGGAGGCGACAGGTGGCATAAGCCCACGTCAGCTGGAGAGTTGGTAAAGAGACGCGTGGAAGAACGTGGAGGTTCCCAACAAGGGTTGTGGGACCCGGAGCAGGCACACAAGTCTTTCAGGATTTTGGGACCGGAAGGTAGAAGAGATATAGAGCTCTTGTATATCGAGCTCTCGGTGCGCGAAATAGCGTTGACCGTTGGATCAAGGGAAAGCTCCAGAACTGTTAATTTCTTGTGGAGGTGGAACCTTAGCGTTCCAGCGTTTATCAGGACTCGGCATATTGGTGTTCAAAGGTCTGAAGGCACAACCGCTTGACCACAAGACTCGCGAAGTCGTGAAGTCAGATCTCCCTAAGTGCGAAGGGAGATTCGTCGAGGTTTTCTGTGGGTGTAGATTTTCCGAAAGGAAAATAGAAGAGCCAGTTCGAGAGAGCTCTTCGGGCCAGAGGAATAGAGCGATCCTGTGTGCGTGGAATTCCAACCTACGGGTTGGGACGGCTACGTCAGAATTTCTGGCTATTCCATTGAATATCAATACATATGATAGATAATCATCATTATCTACAAGATCATATCGATGTAGGTATTTGTCTTTAAGAAACATTGGAAGTCGTATTGAAAGCATATAAATATCATCTTTTGGTTACATAAATTATGTTTACTAGCCAAAATAGAATATTTGGAAAGACTGGAAGTAGATTTGAAAGTTTTGTTCAAAGAAATGCATCAAATCTAGGTGATCATAGACAAGGAGTCTTGATCCTGATATCAAGTAGAAATCAATTGAATTATGTAGATAGTTTTTAGTGTTAGGGGATTCAATAAATTTATTGTTGTCAAGCAATATGGGAGAACTCTGTAAATACTTTTGCAATTACTCATATTCATGCAATGAATGTTGATTCAATTGATTAAGTGAATGTCAATGATACACTACCCAAATATTTTAGTTGTTTTGACAATAATCTAGTTGGTAAAGACCTAAATAAACTATATGATTTCCTAGTTAGCATTGATTCTAATAAAGGAAATAAAACTTGAAATGATTCTTTTAGGGATCCAAGTTTTAATCATAGCATACTACCTTCCATATTTTCATAATTAACAAATATGACTACGACTCAACCTAAAACATCTTGACAATTATCTTCTTGTGTTTCTCGAGACTAGAAATTACAATTATTTCCATAGCTTAACATTTTTTCCATGACATTTTATAATGCACTTGAAAACCTTGTTAAGTGGCCTATTGTCCAAGAAAATTTAGATTTAATCACTTTAGTCTACACGGTTTAATGTTTTTGTTCTCTATGCTTTCAAAGTTTCAAATGTGTTTAGTTAAATGATGTCAAATATTGAGCAATTTATAATTGAGCTTAATATTGGGTGCAAACTAGAGGTGAAGTAAAGTTACATGCCATGCCAAGAGAACATGTAGCGGGACATAATTTTAAACCGATGGAAAGTCATGAGATAAAGAAGAGGACTAACATGCATGCTCAACTGCAATAGATGCCATATTCTTAGGGAACGTGTTTGTTGGAAATGTATTTGGTAAAGTCCCAATTAGACCATAAATCATTTTGTATAGGAGAGCCCTCTAGATTTTGGTCTGGCTACGATCACTAGGAATGGATGCATATGGGTGGTTGGTATGAAAAATGCAATGTGAAAAAATGAACTAATCTGATGTTTAAAACATAGTTATTCTAACCTATCCTAACTAGGATCAAACTAACTAAGTGATCATATGGTTACACTATTAAATCCTGTTTGCATTCCAAAACAATGAACTGTTAAAGAAAAGTAAAAGTCAATAATACATGAACAACATAAATGTACATATTAGTCTCAAACATCAATATAATTCACAATTACCCATTCACAAACTTAGAACTATAATATTGTAAAATTAGTGATATGCAAGGCTATAAAAATCATAGAATAACAGTCTATTAAATGAGCAATATATCCTTATAGCATTGAGAGTGACAATACATAAACTAGAAGTAGTTCAAAACATGCACATTACATACAAACAAATTTATTTTCCTCCAAAATGCACCTTAGAACTTCTTCTCATTAAAATATGAGAAACAATTGTAAACAATTACAAAAAAGGAGGGTCCTTCATCAAAATAGTGCTCTTGTGAATACATAGTCAATGAGTTGCAATTATTTCTTGTCATTTATTTTCTTTTCATTAGCAATTACAATTCTTGGACTTTCCTAATTTTTCTTATGCTACTCTGTACATTGTACATTACAATTTAAGAAAAATGTTTTGCACATCCCTCATCTTTGTCCTTGAAATATGCAATCCATATGCCATGATATGTGTTGGAACAACCCCCTTTTTCTAAAATTTTTCAAGACTAAAGATTAGCTATGGAGACGCCTCTTAAGAATGATCTTTATTTAAGAGACTTGTTTTGGTTTCTCTGAAATCGACAGTTCGTGATGTATAAAGAGCTATTTTCCCAGCCTACTTAAAGCCCCGAGTTCCGAAACCCCGAGAACCTGTTTTAAACGTGCTTAAGTGCAAGCTAAAAGTGTTTAACTTTTAATAAGGCCCATCGCAATTTTGTGATTCAGGTTTCCCTGTGACAAAGTGTTATCGAATTCTTTCCCCTCATAATCCTGACTCCCAAATTCACGAAGTTTAGAAAGTTTTTCCCAAATCACGATTAATTAAAAGTTTTAAATAGAGGATTATCACTTAAGCTAATCACGTCGTGAGTATTCGCACCCCGTGAAATTCAGGGCCGACTCCAATGGAATCTATTCGATTTCAGCGTTGGAGGCACAATTCATGTATGTAGTAATGATGGTCTGTAGGCTGTACGGGAAGGCAGATACCAGTCACTTATTCCTCCCATGGGTGCTGCTGATTCACACAGTGGATGAGGATTTCACGTTCGATTGGGCCAATATTTTATATGATAGTCTCGCCAGCTGGATCACAAAATAATGAGAGAAAAAGGAAAGTGGGAGAATGCCCTCATTTTTTATGTCGGCTTACATAATGGATGTTGTGTGCTTATTGATGTCTTTCTCATTAATGAGTTTAGTTGGACTCCAACCAACGAACAACCTATTCATGAATACCATTCAAAGCTTTGGGAGGATAAAGCCAAGGATTTCGTATACGATATTTTCAATTGGTTAGTGGTGCCCATGCATATTTCTATCTTCGGCCAACCACCCCCCCAGATTTAGGATAAAGCCGCGGAAGATTTAAGTCGCGTAGTAGAATGGTTTATTGAAAGGGAATTTTCATATATTAGGGTTTTTGGTTGCTCTGTTCCACTATACACCCTACCTTTGTTTTATCCAGATAAGCTGGTGTGTCGCGAGATTTCCAGGCAAATGGTGCTCGGTGGGATAAGCAAGGAACTCAAGGGAGTTCAGAAGAAGGTATGGACACCTTTTCCCATACACATTGGCACCTATTCTTTATTAGATTTTGGCCATCCTGAAGTAGAGGCCACAAACCTGAGTGAGAGGAGACTAGTGGGCATCGAGTTTAAGAAGCATTATCCGCATAAGATTATGGGCAATCACCTAGCAAGTTGCGGCCTAAAAATATACGAGCACAAAATCTCTCCCCATGACGAAGTTTTCCTAGGGGTAAAAACTTACTCAACAGTTCTAAACCAGTTTCGATCCCTCCAGTCCGGAGACATGTTCGATTTTTATAAGTTCTAGGAGCACTGGAGGAGCGGGCTCCCCAAAGTTTTGTAAGGTACAGTCTCAAAACCCCCAGGGTCTCAATAAGAAGAGGCCAAGGGCCTGACAGGCACAGGCCCAGATGAACAAGAAACTCAAGGGAACACATTGAAAACAAAGGTCCTCAAACAAGAATCCAAAGGCTTAAGCCACGAAGAAAGATCCCCAGGGGCAGATAATTCGGACAGACAGACCAAGGTTAGAGTCGAGATGCACACAAAGCAGGTAGGAGACACACTATTTCTCACACCGAATAAATTGGGTACCGATGCTGGTGCGAAGAATATACCATTAGAAATTGACAATCCCATCCCGTCTGTCACACCCCTACAGTTTTCCAGAGGGGACCCTGATGTTGGAGTGATATCTATAGAAAACCTGACACCTATCACCATCGAAGAGTTCCCCCCTAGCGAGTTTTTCTTCAGCAAGAAAAGGAGGGCCATAGTGAAATGGGAAACACATCACTAGGTAGGTGCAGTGGCCAAAAAATTCAAATATTGACAGACGACAAAGGTTTGGAAGAAGAAGAGTTCACTAATGAGATAGCGGGAACGTTGGGGGCCTATGCCACCGCAAACCAATACTCAGTTGGGACCCTACGAAGCCGATTGAAACACAAGGATCAGTTGATCAATGAGTTGAAGAGTCGTTTATCAGAATCAGAGATGAATGCCCGAAATGAGGCATATAAAGAGCTCGATCGACAGGAAATCGAGCAACTCAAGACTAATCTTGAGAAAATGTAGCAGTCAGTCGAAGAGAGCCAAACACAGGCTGAGCGACAGGAGGGATTGATAAACCAGCTGCAGAGTGAGTTGGACCTCGCCGAAATCCAGGTCATAGACATGACGATATTCCAAACCCAGGCCATGGAGATCCGAAGGAGAATAGAAACGACAAAGCAGGGTTTGCTTGAAAAAATAGAAATCATCTAGGATCATGTTCAACTAGTAGCCAAGCCCTAGACCAAGTCACTTTAAGAGAAATGGAAGCCCGGGTAGCCCGAAGTACATTCCAAGAAGCTGTCAAATCCACAGCAAAGGAAGAGATAACCATCGCTTCCAGATTGTCCATTAAAGAATAGACTAGGGGGGATATCCCATTAACGGGCTGGGAACATGATATATCTGAAAACATGACAAGGGATAAAGAGGTGAGGGATTCTTGTGAAGAAATATTTGGTTCAATAAACAAAAATTTGTTAGAGATTGATAGAGAAGCTAGCGTTGGAACGTTAGGGAAAATCAACATAGCCAAACATCTGGTAGATATCAAAGAAAGTATGGAAAGGGATCAAGCCGAGCTCTCTCAAGTAAGTTAAGTTGACATTGCTCAGATTGAAAAATGGCTAATTAAGTTGAATTTACTATTACTATACATCATGATGGAAGATCGACAGGTGGGAGGGAGGATCCCGCAACTGGACAATAAGCGTTACTTATTTGAGGAAAAAAACCAAGTTGAGCCTTCCAAGTCTATCGCCCAACTGGTAGAGAGATGTCTTAAATGTATCGAGCATGGGCAAGGAAAAGCTTCAGGAAGCAAATAATGTAATTACACGTATTTTCAAAGTTTTGTATGCCATGCGAGAGGGAGAGGTCAAAGGCCTGGAGAAAAAGATAGGGACATCAAGTGAAGCGTTCCACATGCTTAGCTCGTAACTCTCGTTCTTTGAATAATTGAATTGTAACGCCACATGTTGGTATAAATACATCTTCGATTATGTAAGGAAGGGATTTTTTCTTTTGGTAGATTGTAATAGAGAAAATTTTCCTTTGCCAGGATTAATACAAAGCGAATTGAAGACTCCATATTCCATTGAGATTGAGTTATGTGTTTTCCTTGTTATTTCATACTTCATGTCATTTTTATATATATCTTTGATGAATGCTTTAACTACAATTTAGTACAACTTCTACTGTGGCGATAATGTTTTAGTTATCTAATTATTTACAACTTTTCTTCTGTATCGGCTATTAGCAGGTACAAGACCCGTGGATTACTTAGATCTCTATATTTTTTTCTTCATTAAAGTGTTTCTTTTCTTTTTCTTCTTCTGTTATAGCGTGAGATTCTTCTGGAATTGATGCCTCACATTGTCTGACGACTCTATGTTTTCTTTCGTTTCATACTTGGTTTCAAATTTTAACTCAGTTAAGGAAAATGACCTTCGATTTTGGTAAACCATTTAATTGGCTTCACATGATTTTTTCTCATATAATCTAAAATTGAAACAACAACTTAAAAGCAACAACCTCTTAAATTTTTGTCCCTTAAATGACTGCGCCTGTTGCAAGGCAACCGCATGTAGAACCCGACCTCTCAGACCAAACCAACATTTCCTTAAACCTCTTTGATACTATCCTAAGAACTGCAACTACCTGGGTCGAACTCGAACGTTCGTGGGCAGCCATTGAACGGTATATAACCATTCAAGAACAAGTGGAAGTTAGACATAGACAACTTAGAAATCAGCCATAGTTTCTCTTCCAGTTGTTCACTCCTTTCCATATATTTTACCCTCTTCTGGATGCCTAGACTCTATACTTCGTAGCCTTAAGTACAGACTCATGAACAACATCTTTCTGGTGTTGTTTTCGGGGATCGGAGAATCGTAGTCACTTTCCCCTGAGAGAACGACATTTCCAAGTTTCATTTTTTGATAGTGAACAAAGAGTGAACACCTTGCTAAGGCTAAAACTTTATCGTTCACTTGGCGACTCCACTTTTAAGTAAGCTAGGATCCGTTCGAAGGAGCACCAGACAAAACCCAGATGCTAAATAGAACGTGCCAGTTTTCGATCCTGAAAAAATACTAAAACCAAGGGGTCTTTTCAAACAAACCACTGTTGTTTACCAACCCAAGTCTACTCAGTCCAAAGCTAAGATCCCTCTTAAACCTTCATCCTTGCAAGAAATTTCTCTCGGAAAAACATCGGACAATATTGTCGAAGCCGACACCCTAAACCTGAGTTAATCCTACCCGAGATTAAGACCAAAACCTCTCTGACTACCTCTTATGTTAGTAGGGGTGAGACGTCTGCCGTAAAGCTCATCCCTATTAATATCCCATCGACTCTCAATATAAACTTCTCTATCACTCAAGGCCTTGAAGAAGGTACCACACACTCGGATTCAACACCGATGGGCTCTCCCATTTACGTATCCTACAAATCAGAGGAACTGAGTCCCTGTATACCCTTTCCCCCTTTCTCAACTTTCACCTCCCCTGATAAAATGTTCCCTGAATTCCCCCCCCTCCACCCTGGGGAAGCTAGAGAGTCACTATACATCTTCGCCAACTGTCTTTATAACGCATCAATTTCCTCTCCTAGATTATCCATGGCCGTCGGAGGAGGAGGAGCAGGGGGAGTAGGAGGTCAAGGCCAACAACTGATCCCCAGAATTTCCACCAAGGTAGCCGCTAGATACGCCCCCTTGGTCCTTCCAGTACCCCTCCATGATTTACCAGAAAACTGTATGAAAAACTTTCCCAAGTTCACAGGAGAAGGAGATCTAACCGCAACCAAGCATATCAACTTCTTCGATCAATTCGTTGATATTCTAGGTCTCGAACATGAGGACGTGTATTCCCGGTTGTTTGTCCAAACCTTCGAAGGATAGGTAAGAACTTGGTTTCGGAGCCTGCCCCCAGGTTCAATATTATCCTATGATGCACTAGGAGACCTATTTCTCAGAAAATGGGGCGAAAGAAAGGATCATTTATACTATTTTTCTGAGTTCAGGTCTTTAAAGAAAAAAGGATCAGAAACTGTTATGGAATTTATCCAGAGATTTAACAAGTTGTACAATAAGATCCCAGTTGAAGTCAAACCGTCCCAACCCACAGCCAAAGTAACTTTCACAGGAGCCTTCGAACCTAATTTTTCTCTACTGTTAAGAGAAAGGAGAGGGGCTGACTTAACCCGAATGCAAGATGACACTGTGGAAATTGAGTCAAACATGATGGCTTCGGGTAATTTAAAAATGAAAATCGAAATGGGAAACGGGGAGACCAAACGTTTTAAAGAACAAGCAGGTCCCTCTGGATCTGGAAGGTCCTCAGATGACAAAATGGATGATATGGCTAGGATAATAAAAGAGCTATCAAACAAAATCTCAAGAATGGAGCTAGACCAATCCAAAGCTGATCAATTCGTTAAGAGAGAATTCAGGAGAAACCCCAATCCTCAAATTCAACAAAGACAGCTTAAAATGAAGATCAAAAATTTCAAACCCCTCTAAAAAATGAAAGTTTTATTGGAGGAAATGATATGCAAGAGTTTGAGGATTTAGAAGACGTAAACAAATTGGGCGATGACTGTATGCAACCTCATTTAACTAAGGAATATTATGATAAGTCTCTATACACAGAACGGTCGTTGACTGAAGATGATAACATAAACAACGCTGATGATTCTACTTATCAAGGGATGGTCGATACTATAATGGCCGAGCTCCAACATAAGTACAATATGAGGCTTAAAAAAAAACCTGTGATGACTACTCAACCCAATTTTTTTTTTCCTAGAGGCGAAACATACAAGCCCGCCCAGAAAGAGACTGAGATGCGAAATAACAAAGGGGTAGACTCGTAGAATACCAATGTGAAGGAGGTTGAAACCCAAGTGAGAAGAACTAAGACAGCTGAAACACAAACACCAGAAACCAGAACCGCTGAAAATAAAATAGTGCAAACAAATAAATTGGAAAAGAAAGAGTCTGAAGTTTCAATCAAGGAAACAGATAGATTTGCGGGAAGTTTCTGCCTAGAAAACAAGATAAATAAGATCAAGATGCCAATACCTTTGGTCGAGTTGGCGAAGAACCCTGTGTACCGAAAGAAAATAACCAAAATGGTAAAATTTTCAGATTTAGAGAGTCAGTTTGATGTGATAAATATGGAAGATGATAAGCCTAATATCACTTTTGGTCCACATTTTGAAGGTGCCAGAGATACTGTCACCCCCTTCTATATTACCCTGAACATGCATGATCGGCTGCTGCATAATTGCATGCTGGACTTTGGAGCCTGTCATAATGTAATGCCCAAATCTATTATGGATAGACTAGGCCTCGAAATCACCAGACCCTATGAATATATTTACTTGTTCGATTCAAGGAAAGTTAAGTGCATGGGCATGATCAAATATTTAGTAGTCACTCTCACCCAGATTCCGGTGAAAAATGTCCTAATGGATGTAGTTATCGCTGATATACCCTTGAAGTATGGTTTTCTATCATCTATATCTTGGGGAACCAAGATCCAGGGATCCCTTCAGCTAGATATGACCTATGCCACGATCCCTGTTTTTGGCAGGTAGTTCACTCGGTTATACAGGGAAACACGGTTGTCATGTATGGTAAGTGATCCCCAAAATCCTAACAATTACCCTATTTATGTCACCGATCAAGATCTGGGAAATTGTATTTTGTCTTTTGACGATAGTGAAAATAATTATACAGAAGAAAGTTATATAGATGAAAACAAAACTGAAAAGACAGATAAAAATGTGTATAGCACTGGAACTTGGAAAATGTTTTTTGATGGCACTTCGTGTGGAGGAGCAGGTGCAGGAGTTCTTTTTGTAGCACCTGATTGTTGTCCCCTTCTCTTACAGACTACAGTGGGACATAGACTACAAAAACAACGTATGCGAATATGAAGCTCTAGTCTTGGGACTAGAAGCTGCCAAAAATCTAAACATAAAGAACCTAGAATTCTATGGAGATGCAGAACTGATTGTGAAGTAGGTAAATCGACAGTACTAGGCCAAGCACCTGAGACTAAGGTGCTACAAAAATTGCGCCTGGGATCTAATGGAAAATTTATTTTCATCAGTAAAGGTTCTTTTCATCCCACGTGTGGAAAACCAGCAAGCTGATTCATTGGCCAAAGAAGCTTCGACCTTCGCACCCCCTATCGCTTACAAATTAAAATACCACATAGAGGTGAGGCACAAACCATGCATACCAAACAACATACAACACTGGCAGGTATTCGAAGATGATGAACAGATCATAAAGTTCCTAGAAATGGTGGATGATTTCACCGAAACTCACACTGACCAGGAAAACCAAAATGACCATACCTGGATTATGCAGGAAGAGGAGGAACCTCAAGAGTTCCAAGAAAAAATCGCAAATCATCGCATTCTAGTGTTAAAAAGTAATCATATTCCTAAGGGCCTGATACCTTTGGAAAGGTTGTTTGATCAAAATGACATGCCTCTGAGGTCTACGTTGCAGCCCCAACTGGAGGAGGTTGAAGACTGTGACGTGGGCACCACTAAAGAACCTAGGATAGTGAAACTATCAAAGTACCTTCCTCCTAAGATGAAAAACAATTATACATACTTACTCGGATGCTATAAGGATGTTTTTAAATGGTCTTATGATGAGCTCATAACCTATGAAACCTCTATGATCGAGCACAAGATACCTTTGAAACCTAGTGTTAAACCCTTCAGATAGAAGCTCAAACAAATCAACCCCATTTTATTGCATGTGGTCGAAAAAGAAGTGAAAAAGCTTTTAGACGCAAAAATAATTGTACCTCTCAGGTACTCTAACTGGGTGGCGAACCTAGTCCCGGTTAGGAAGAAGAGTGGGGATATCAGACTGTGTGTAGACTTTAGAAATCTAAATAAGTCCTCGCTCAAAGACAATTATCCTCTACCCAAAATGGATCATGTTTTGGAAAAAGTAGTTGGGGAAAATAGGATGTCAATGATTGATGGGTTTTCCGGTTACAATCAAATTGTTGTCAACAAGCATGATAAAGAAAAAACAACTTTCACCACCCCTTGGGGCACATTTATGTATGACAAAATGCCTTTTGGTTTGATGAATGTAGGTACTACCTTCCAGCGCACTATGGATATCTCTTTCATCGGTGAGAGAGATAAATTCGTGGTTATCTACCTTGACGATCTAACTGTTTTTTTTAAATCCGATGAAGACCATCTGATACATCTGAAGAAAACGTTTGAAAAATTCTGAAAATTTGATTTGTCCTTAAACCACAAGAATTATCACTTTGCGATGCAAGAAGGTAAACTCTTGGGCCACATTGTGTCTCGAGACATAATTAAAATTGATCCTAAAAGGGTAGAAGCTATAGACACCATAAATATTCCTAGAAATGTAAAAGAAATTCAGTCATTTTTAGGAAAAATATTTTTTTTGAGAAGATTTATCCCAAACTTCGTTGAAATCGTGAAATTGATCACATATATGCTAAATAAGAACAACGAAGTGAAATGGAAGGCAGAACCTAAAGCGTGATTTGCACGCGTCAAGAAAGTTATCAGCGAAGCGCCCGTACTGGAAAGACCTGATTATCTAAAAGATTTCCTGATTTTCTCGTTCGCCTCCGAACACACAGTGGTGGAAGTACTCCTCCAGAAGAATGAAGAAGGTTTCGAGCAACCAATATCTTTTTTCAGTAAAAGTCTTAGAGACGCTGAATTGAGATATGATATAATGGAAAAACAAGCGTATGATATGGTGAAGGCACTGAAGGATTTTAGAACCTATGTGATACACTCCAAGGTAATTGCATATGATCTAGATGGATATCAGTGGCCACCCACCTTTTCCAACTGGCTCAAAACAATTTTTTGACATTTCTGGCAATTTACTATTTTTAGAAGTTTTTACTTCCGGGGCCATTTTGAGGGCCTAAATGAAGGTTTTTCGGTATCGAACTCCTCAATGATAGTCGAAGGAATAATTGAGCCCCCAAAATGAATCTCCTCGATGATACCTTTCTAATGGGCTATCACACGCCTAAAATGGAGATCGTATGCAAAAGTTACGACCCCGGGAAGTTGATGTACTAGCTTACCCAAACGAGGCCCACATGACTTTTGGCGCATCATTTCCCAGGGTTAGGTTTTTGGATGTCTAGGGTTTTTGGAATTCTTGCTTATTTTAAAAAGGCCTTCAGAGCCTCATTGTAACCTTCTTCTTGCGAATGCGCGCTGTCGTGACATCTCTTCTCAGAGATAAGCTGCCACCATTCCAACAAGCTTGTTTCTGCTGCATTTTACAGTTTCAGCTTATTTCGTTATTGAATAGAAAACCAGTTTTACTGTATCTCTATTATTTTGTGTTAA
>JZKD02S0005905.1:165695-181713 GCA_000966675.3 Picea glauca
TTTCATGGATTAACTAATATTGTGTGCATTTGTCTCCTTATTGTGTATTTGAAACCCTATTTACAAGATCTGTGTGACGTTACGGTTTAATTAATATTGACTTTTACCTTTCTAATTATTTCATCGACAATTTAATTATTTCATCGACAATTGAGGGAAATATTTACAACACGTGTGTGCCACGTAACTTATTAATTCATTTGATTTTTAAAAATTAAGGATGTGACACATGTGACTTATTAATTCATCTGATTTTTAAAAATTAAGGATGTGAAATTTTTTTGTTGTGTACTTATAATTAATATATATATATATATATATATATATATTAAAGAATGTGAAAACATTGTTTATCAACTGAAATATATATATATATATATATTAAAGAATGTGTAGACATTGTTTATCAACTGAAATTTTTTTTGTTGTGTACTTATAATATTTATATATATAAGAGTGTGTAGACATTGTTCATTTATGGATTGTTACAACAATTCTTCTAATATAACTTTATATATATGGTTACATTTTGGAACAAGTCATTCTTAGAGGGTATGGAAATGTGTTTATTGAGCATTATAATATTTATATATATATAAGAGTGTGTAGACATTGTTCATTTATGGATTGTTACAACAAGTCTTTTAATATAATTTTATATATATGGTTACATTTTGGGACAAATCATTGTTAGAGGGTATGGAAATGTGTTTATTGAGCATAGCTTGTGTAACTCGTTTAACCATTTTTATAGAGATTTTTCTCGAATACAAATTCATTTCAAGTTTTATAGCAATTTCTTCAATTGGGTTTGTCTAGCCAAGATCTTTGATACATTCTTTTCAAACTCTTTTCCTCCTTTTTTGGCATTTTGAAAAGGATTCATAATTTAACTTGATTTCCTTTTCATCTATCCCAGGAAGTTGTTCTAGGGCATCTAGATTTTCTTCTGGCCATTTCTTTAAATTATCCATGCCTATATGGATTCCTTGTAACTTTCCATTTTTATCCTTGACCTTTTCCTTCATTGCTAATAGTTGAGTCAACAAATCCTAGAAATATTTCAGCCTTATATATAGTTGTTTTACAATGTTTTTTAACTCATCGTGTACTTATGTAGCTGATACTCTAAACTCAAGGATGTTGGTTCTCTCTCATTTATAGTGTCTCATCTCTTCTTCTAATGATTCTACTTTGGCTTTGTATTCTTCAATTTCTTTGACCATGTCCTTGATATTCAATTTGCTCAAACTCTTGAGTAAATCCCACTCCTATAGATGCCAAAGATATTGGATTGTCCTTAATGTTTTGCACCATTGGTATCTCTATGGTCACTTCAAGTGTTGGAATACCTAGAATGGGAAGTTTATTAAGAGATTGCTTAAAAATTCTCTGTGTATCCTTGACGAAGAAAAAGGAACTAAGAATAACTACTTTATCAACCTCAGAAGGAGTGAATGCTCCTAGTCCTAGTTCTCCGAGGGGAAAGTGTCCTCCAATTAGCATAGGACCAATAGTAGATTCAGATGGCCCACTGTCCATAGGATCAATATTTTGGACATCCTCTTGAGCTTTGTTTTCTTCTTCTTCTTTCTTCCTCTTCATGTTTTCCCAGGAGTCTCAATTGCTCCTGATCCTCTTGCTTTTTTTTCTTTGATTTTTCTTTTACTTCTTTTGAAGTCTTAATGCTTCAACTATGTTTTGTAGTCTTTTTTTCTCTATTGTTTCTTTAGTTGTAGCCTCTTCCTTAATTTTTTCTTTGGCTTCTACTTCTTTTACTTCATCATAGCTCCCAACTTTTTTGGTGTATTTCCCCATATTTCCATGCTTTAAATTTATAGGACCATTTATATTTGTAGAGATGAAAGTGTTTGCTGAATTTTTTTAGGGAAGTGTATCTGTCAAATATTTCCTCGTCAAAATGGGACTTCATCAACATGTCTACCTTATCTTGTGCCTCCTTTCCATATTTGAAACTATATGATACCACGCAGAAAGGTAGTTGTGGAAATGTAATTTTCTTGTCTCTTGAGAGCACTACTCCAACCCCATGCATGAGAGTGCGGTATGATACTTCATGTAAAACCAATTTCTCAAGGACAAACTTTATCAATAAGTGAGGGGGTTTGGTCAACCCGCATACCCCAATGTAGGTCCCCATTTCTAATACATACCAATCTCCAACTTTGTTGATGGATTTATTACCTTTTCTAACATGCATGGTGTTGTAGAGAAAAATAATAATTGGAACAATGGGATCAAAAAGTGTTCACATATATTATGATAATGCATGCGATAATTTTTCTTGATTTGAAGCTTACCCTTGGAATCCACCAGTTTTTCATTGTCTCTCTATAGTCTAGGGAACATTGCAACATCCAATATTTTGTTAGTTTAATCTCTTCAATGGGTATCTTGTAACATCTATACATGAATGATTCCTGAGATGATGAGAGAGTTTTCCCTTGAGTATCTCTTACTATCCTACTGTCAATGCATATTCGACAAATGATCCAAGAGATAACTTGTGTGCATGGAAACATAACAGGATGTTCAACTATCTTATAGAGTCAATAACTTCTTAGAGCTTGATAGAAACCTAGGTCTTGCCCAGTCATTTGGTAATCCAGGATAGGATTCTTGTTAAAACATTTGGTAAATTTCTCCCCAGTGATATGCCACAACATTTTCCATGATGTAAGTGATGTCATCATAAATAGAACTTGTGGTTCTATGTCCAATTTCCTCTTCTTATCTGTCGAAGATAATTTCAATGGCACTCTCTCTACTACTTCATTGCTTTTGGGTTTCCATTGTTTCTCCTATAACTCACCCATAATGATAACATAGGATGTTATCATGGTCAATATTCTCAAAGAATGAAAATTCCCGTATGAAAAGAGTATTAATTTAAAAGGAGAACTTATTTGTTCAAAATGGTCATTTATGTGTTAAGTGTTTTGGGTGCAACCCTGATAGATACTTAGGCATTTTTCTAGAATGTTCAGTTAGCGATCAGTTTATAGATGCAATGCTCTAGAAATAAATACATTTTATGCATAAACACCTTTTTAGAACTAAATCAAGGGAAGAAAATTAAGCAGTTGTGTTGTATTCTTGTTGTTGAGCCGGGGTATGATTTCAATTTTTTTGTGCTGCAAAATTCTATTTCTCTCTATTCAACATTTCTTCATGGTATGAAAATAGTAAAAAAGATGTGATGGAGATTTGGGAGTATCTGTTTGGGAGCTAGAGCAAATGACTGGAGCGACGGGAGTAACAACAATATGTAGAGAGAAGGTTTAGAACCATACATTATGTTTATTTTGGGTCCCCACAGTAGTTGAGAGATCTTGGTCAATGATGGGATATAATTTATAATTTGAAACTATGCAATAAGGAGAAAAAAACAAAAAAATGGGTTTGGTTAAAACACTATCTCAATGTTCTTTTCTTAAAACCAAAAACAAACAACGTTAGTTCTACAAATATGGTTGTGTTTGAGACTTACATGTCACAGGATGATAAGTTGCTCTATGAGGTGGACTGCACCATAAGTTGAGGTGTCATATGTGTTCAAGACATTTGTTGGTGCAACTCAATGAATGTGAAATTACTGATGGTGAACTGTTGGCTATTTGATATTTTTATAGTGGCCATGAAAATTTATTCAATTATTATTTTCAATAGTCAATGCGTTAGGTAAACTTTCAAATCATCATTTTGTGTACAATAAATGTTCTTTTGTTGTGATGTTGCGAAGGAAAATTTTAGGCAAGGTGCAATATATTGTACTAAAAAAATATTCCTGTATTCCTGTGATATGACACACTCAATCAAAGTTTGGGCTTGTGTGAGAGTTATGTAAAAACAATATCACATAAAATAAATTATTGTGCATGATATATTGCATTAGCATAAAGTTCAATAGAGAAACATATTGCATTGTAAAAAGTTATTGTGAAATATGTCACATAGCTAAAAAGTTCAAGAGAGCAATCAAAGGAACGGGCCATAAATTTAAACTTGGAACTATCTTCGTTGCACAGAGAATAAACTTGGAACTATCTTCGTTGCACAGAGAAGACTTTGGTGAAGTCAGACATATTGCATGAAAAAAATATTTGTGTGACATGTCGTGAAAATTAAAGATTTTGAAGTTGTTACATAATGCGAAGGTGAAATTTGAAAGTTATTTCATTGGGACTAGGGAGTAGTCATGCAAAATGATATATTGCATGAGGAAATTTTCAATGAAAAGTAAACGTAACACGTAAGCAGTCAAATCATGGTTTCATGTGCAAGAAATGTGTTTTTGTTCTTATGTCATGAAGGAGAAATTTGGACTACGTTTGATTTATTGAATGAAAAAAAGTTTGTGCGATATGTGACATTCATTAAAAGTTTTATCCTATGCAAAATTTGTCTTGAATTAGTGTCACATGTGCACCATATATTTCATGTGATAATGTTGATCCTGCGCATATCATACTAGAAAACAATACTATGTGATATGTCACTAGAATAAAAACTTCAAGGCCACTATAAAAGGAAAGGACCAAAAGTTTTAACTTGGAATTTTTTTTTTTTTTTTAATAGAAATGAATTGTAAGGAAAAAATGTTCATGCGATATGTCATAAAAATGTGAAATATTTGGAATATGCAAGTCAAGGCCATGGAAAAATTGGTTTGAAAGGTCCTTTGTCATGACGATATTAACTCATGTGAAATGTTGTATCACCTGAACATATTTTTCACACGAAATGTTTTATTGCATGCACATAATCTTCATCTGAAAAAGGTGGTCTCATAAGGAAACCATTTCCGTGTGAAATGTATCACAACATAAAAAAAAAAGTCATTTGAAACAAGAAAAGAGGCCAAATTTTGAGGAGATACAATAAAACATGGCAAAGGTGATTTATGAAAAGAAGTTTGTGCCGCTTTCTCTCTTTTTTTTTTTTTGTATCAGTGCATTTCAAAAAATTTATCTTTTGACCTTTTTCAACACTTCTCCAAAAAATTGTTTTCATAGTTGAACTTCAAAAAATACTCTTTGGTGCTTTGTCAATTTGTGCATTGTATCGACGCATTTCGAAAAACATATATTTTTACCTTCTTCCATTCTTTTCCAAAAAATTCATTTTCATCAATGAACTTCAAAAAATCCTTTTTGGCACCTTGTCAATTTGTGCATTATATTGGCCATTAAAAAAAAATTTCTTTGAATATTTTCTATTCTTCTCTAAACACTTTGTTTTCATCTGCAAACTTCAAAAAATAATCTTCTACGCTTTGTCAATTCACGCATTGTATTGGTTTCAAAAAACTTATCTTTTTACTATTAGGAAAACATGATTGCAGAGCAATAAAATAAAACAAATGCAAAAATAAAACACAGAAAATAGACAATACAATAGAGACACAAATATACGTGGTTCACCTAATGTGGGCTATGTCCACCAGAGAAATTTCTAGGTCCTTCCTTTATTATTATCCAACAAATGAAGGGATACAACCTACAACATACCCGCTGTAACTTCATCTTCTTTCTCTCATAGTCTCGTCACTCCAAATACAATATTCACAATGATACATAGCCACAATACATTTCCCTCATAAAATAGGGTTTCCTTCTAGGGAAAAAAACCTTAACATAACTTCAACTGTCAGATCTGTGACCTTATAAGGAACGGTCCAGATTTACTATGAAATTACAATATACATTTGCAAGGAAAAATTTCCTTTGGGGGCTTCGCCCCCGAACCCCTGACGGGGGATTGCTTTCCCCCGGACCTCGCAGGGGGGGCAACCCCCCTCTGCACTCCCCCACGTGGAGGACTATACTTTCTTTCATGGTGTAAAGTCTTCATGGGGTATAAACACGACTGAAAGCAAAAACCTCTAAATTAGGAAGATAATCAGGCTCCACAACCAACATTTACCTCCTTTGGTGCTTCTCCAATAACTTATTTTTCATAGACCAACTTAAAAAGAGCATGTTCAATGCTTTCCAACAAATTTCCATAGAAAAACTTTGAAATATCTTCATTGGCACTTAAAAAATTATTTTTTTGTGCTTTCGAAAAATTGAAGTACCATTGGCTAGATTACCAAAAAACTTAAGTACCATCGACACTTTCAAAATTTATTAAGTGCCATCAGTGAACTTTGAAAAAGTGTTCATTTATTGGCATTCCAAAGGATTTGTATATTGTTTTAACAAATTTCCACTTTGCAGATACTACTTTCAATTTTTTTCTTCGTTTTCCGTTGAGAATAAGTCATATTTCACTCTATATGAAATGTATGGAATTATGAAACCAAAACATATTAAAATTTTTATGAAATCAAAACAAACTTGTACCCAAACTTTTGAAATTTTTTGAGTGTCTTGTATATTCAACAACCACTTGCAATGGAAATGTGGTTGTTGTAAAATAACCTAATTGTATGTGATGAAAGAACCATATTTTTTGCTAAAATTCTTTATATTCATATTTAAAGTTACATTTCTTGTCACTTTCTTGTGTATAGGGTTATACAAATTCTAGGAATTTACACTTGTTTTCCTAATAAACAATGCATAAAACATTTCAACAATCTTTATTGGAATAAAACAACTTATTTGGAAACATTTGCATACACATTTGTATCATCGAGTGTCGAAAAACATGAAATTCTCTAAACTTTTTCCATCATCACTTATAAAAGTACATTTATCAACGGTTTTGAAAAAATATGTATTAGCAACCCTGATTTCCTTTCAATCGCCAAACTTGAAAAACATTGACTCTATCGCTACTTTCCAAAAAACTTGTATCAATGGGTTTAAAATACCTTTTCAGATGCTTTTTAAATTTGTTCGTTATATCAACACATTTCAAAAAAATTATATTTCCACCTTTTTTATCTGTAAACCGTCGTGTATATTCCAATGGAACAATTTATCACAATAGATATGATAAATAAAAATGAAATCTACACTATGAAGTTTAAATTCCTTTAGATTCAAGAATATTTAGTTATTTATTTTATTCTTATACATGAAATAGATAAAATGTAGAAAATATAGAATAGTAAAGTAAAATCACACACCATCCACAAGATAACACAAATATTTTCTTTAGTAAACCCTTATAGGAGAAAACCCAGCTAGAATGTGAGGTTTCTCTGCTCTATTTTATCTAGTATGGAAATAATGCAAGTACAAAGGAGAAGACACTCTCTATGGAGTTACCTGAGATTTGTGGCCTGTTAGGTTTCTTCTGAACATTAACCCCCTCTATTATTCTCTATAATTCCCCACTCCCAGTTGTTCTTTTTTCCTATGGAACAAAATAAAATAACATAGAATGGAACCCCTTGTCCTCTTAGTGGACCAATATTTAACATAGCCTAATAGCTATCTAAGGGTAGTTTTTTTTATTTCCTCAACCCTCAATTGTGGTAAGTTCTTTAAACTTCTAGAATCTTATTGAAATTCCTAATGTGGCTAGCTCCATATGCATGAGTAATAGGGGATGACGTGGTATCATGTCATACCATGGTGGTCAACACAATATGTAAACCTGTGAGAGGAATAATTATTCATACAAACTTTGATTGATGCACGATCTACACCATTGGAAAGGTATTGAAGTGTAAAATACCATCAAGGGGGTGGGCTCAATTTTTGGACACCAAAACCCCCCAAAATTGCATTTAATGCCTCAAAATGGCTTTGAAAGGTTCCAGACCCCAATTTTTCAAACTAGGACCTGCCACTAAAATTACCCTGCAAGTTGATTCCTCCCATTTTTTCCACTCTGAAAGAATCAAGATAGATGAAAAATAATATAATGATCCAATCTGGATCATACCTCCCCATTTAGGGAGGCTTTTGGTCCCAAAAATATTTACTGAATGAGGTGAGGAAAGTTTTCCTCTACCTTCTCCCTGGAGTATCAATTTTCTTTTCCTAGAAGTTATCCTTTCAACCCCATCTTCCAAAGGTCATTCTAACCCTATCTTGTAGTTATGGATTGGTTCTAAAAAGTTGTGTCCTTTGCTAACGTTACCTACGAATCTGTTTCTAAGTCCTCTATGGAAGGTAGGACATGCTCCTCCTCCTGATCCAACATGGAAGGATCATAGAGTTTTAGATTCTCCACATTCACTACTGAGTAAATGCGCATGTATGGGGGTAGAATGAGTCTATAGGAATTATATCCCACATTTTCCAATACCTCAAAAGGACCATACTGCAAAGCCTTCATCTTCTTACTAGGACCTCGTAGCCTTTCCTTATTCAACTGTAATCATACTCTATCTCCCACTCTAAATTTTTTGTCTCTTCCATGTTGGTCATGTATAGCCTTGTAATTTTCTTGTGACTTATTTAGTATCTCTTGTACTTGCAAATGTATCTACCTAATCTTCTCAACAATGTTTTTATGATTTGTCCCTGAGGTGTAGGACAATCGGTGACGGAGTGTGTTGTTAAGCCACTCCATGTTGTTAAAGTCACTGGTTTGAAACCTATGGGACAAAAAATCCAACCATGTTAAGGGTTGGTGTGGCTCAGGCCGGGTGCGATCCCCGGGTGATTTTGACGGCTTAGATGCCCTTGAGTCACGGTTTCTCAAGCCACAGGTTAATCGCGTAGCCAACAGGTCCTGCACAAATTAACAAAAAAAAAAACCAATGTTTTTATGATTTTAATGCATCTCCTATAAGGTCCTCCCTCACTCCTCCTTGTTGTCCATATACAACATCTAATATTGAAGGTGGAAAATACCCAAAAAAAGTTTCAAAATGTGACTTACCAATAGAAGTGTGGACTACTCTATTATTAGAGTTTTGTATATAGATCAATTTTTCATCCCATGTCTTCAAATGCTTCTAATTGTAACCCCTCAAAAGCTACACTGAAGTCTTGTTGACTTCTTTTGTCTTCCCATATGTATGTGGATGGAATGTTGTATACCTCTTCAACTTAGTGTCCATCTTCTCCACCAATGTAGTCCAAAAAGCACTGAGAAATATGGTATCCCTATGAGAATATGCTCCTTGGTATCCCAAAGTGCACCCATACCTATTCAAAGAATATTTTTGTTGCTTCTTGTCCGTTTATGGTCTTTTTAAAAGGCAAGAGAATGCACATTTTTATAAACCTGACAACTACTACAAACATATATTCATGTCCTTTCCTGGTTGTTTGTAAAGCTCCCACAAAATCCATGGAAATCCTTTCCTAAGGTCAAGTGGGCATAGGTAAGGGATGTTATAGACCTTGCTTCCCGTTACTGGGCTTGCTGGTACAACAAAGTATACATCCTCTAATATACCATGCTACATATTCTTACATTCTGAGCTAATACACCTACCACTATAAGTTGGAAATTGTCTTCCCAACACCAAAATGTCCTACAACCTTGGAGGTGTGAGCCTCTCTAATAATATACAATCGTTCACCTTTAAGAACATAGAGCTTGTCGAGATTGTAGAGTAGACCATTTTGAAAATTATAATTAACATTTCCACCACCTTCTTCTATATGAATTTTTCCCTATAGATGTTGAAACACCTCCTTGAATTCTTCATTTTCCATGTAGGACTATTTATATGCATCATGGGTAAAAGGATCCATGTGCATTAGAGTTCCCAAAGCTATAATATTGGATGTGGGTGGTCATGAAACCATGTTTCCCAACTTATTTGTGCTACCCTTCTTATACTTTATGACCAAATTAAATTGTTTTAAAAACCCCATCCACTTGTAAAGCCTGTTTTTTTGTAGCTTACTCTGGGCCTACAAATACTATAGTGGTTGGTGATCTGAGTGGATGATGGTCTCCTTTCCCATCATACAGTGCTTTGACTTTTTGACAACTTTTACCAAGACATAGAGCTCATTGCCATAGATAGGGTAGTTGAGAAATGCCCCATGAAATACTTTAGAATGATAACATACATGCCTTTCTCCTTGCACCAGTAATCCTCCCATCGCATACCCACTTGCACCTATCTCCACTTCGAAGGGATTCTACAAGTTTGGTAGTGTGAGCATTGGTTCTTGACTGATCTTTATTTTCATCTCATCAAAGGCCTTCTTCTTATTCTTCCCCCAGTGGAAATGTAGATTTTAACCTTGTACAATTATTTACTACAAACATATTTTCAATAAAATAACATAAAATATACAATGGAAAATACACACATTACACATAGAGTTTTCCCCTAGAAACCCAAACCAGGAAAACCATCATATTCTATATTCATTCACATCATACATTGTTTACAATATAATATACATATAGGATCCTACAACATCCAAAACCCTAATCCAATAGCCTATATTATTCAACAACCCTAATTCCTTAACCATAAATAGAAAACCATCGACGAAAACCATGTGTCGAAAAACCACCAAAAAATGGACGCACAAAACCGCTAAATTTTGTTTTTTAGGGGTGCTTCCCCCGAACCCCCATGTAGGTGGGATTTAGACCCCCTCTTACCCTCCTTCATGCCCAATACAATGTAGACATTGGTTCTAACCATGCAAATAATATAACACATACCCAACATGAAACTCTTACCACTTGCTATTATGGCATGGAGTGTTGCAGCTACCGTTGAAAATGAAGCTATGAACTTCCGCAAGTATTGTGTTTCCCTAAAAAAAATCCTGAATTCAACAACCTTTATAGAGATTGTCCATTTTGTGATGGCATCCATATTTGCAGGATCTATCTTGAGCTCCCCTCCGCCGATCACATACTCCAAATACACCAAAGACTATTGAGAAAACTCACATTTATTGAGATTGGCTAACATGTGGTTCTTCTTCAAGGTCTCTAACACCTCCATAAGATGTGATATGTTCTCCCACAAGGTAGCACTATAAACCAATATATAATCCAAATACACAACAATAAATGAATCTAGATAAGGGTGTAAAACATCATTCATTAGTCTCATAAATTTAGCCAGTGTGTTGCATAAACCGAATGCCATAACCAACCACTCATGCAAACCTTTCTTTGTCTTGAAGGAAGTCTTCTAGGTATCTTCTTCTTTGAATCATACCTGGTGATATCCTAATTTCAAATCCATCTTAGAGAAGTACTTGGAATGCTACAATAGGTCCAAAAAATCATCAATCCTAGGTAGAGGGTGCTCTCATTGACTCATCATTAGACTAATTTTCTATTAAGACAAGCAAAACATATTTCTTTCTAGAACTAGTCAACTTCTTGGATTGGTTGGCACTTACTAGTGAAATCTTTGACTTTCCTTTATGCACATTGATGATGTAAGAATTCCCATCCTTGATCAATCAGTACTGGTTGGCTCTCCACATGAATATTGTATCCCTCATATACATTTAAGGGATTCCAAACACTACTCCACATACTTCAAGGCGTACCACGTCCAATTCCACTTCATCAATAAAATTAACACTTACAACAAATTTAATCTTACACTGTTTTGTTACCTTTATATCTTCATCCTTGTTTACCCAACCCAATGGATAGGGGATATGATGATCGTGAACCTCCAATCCAAGATTTCAGGCCAAATTCATTGCTATGAGCTTATCCTGTGAACTAGAATTGAACATAACATCTATCTTGATCTTCTTGACCTGAATCTTGATGTGGAAGAGCTTAGGCATCTCCTTCTCTTCCTCATGATGAAGGATACTCAAATTCACCTCCTTTTTCTTAGATTTGAAGACAATATTTCCATCCACTTCCGAGCTTAGGAATCTCCTTATATTCCTCGTGATTGATATAATATGTGGATAAAAGGTTCTTTTTCTTTCTGTCCTTCTTGTGGTTCATTGAGTTCAACTCTAGATGCAGTTTCAAACATTTTTCCTCGGTGTGGCCAACAATGTTGAAATGATTGCAACGGTTGCTGTGAATTTTGCATTGATGTGTAGTGGCTATTGTCTTCTTATATTTTCCCCATTTCCACTTCTTCTTCCCCCCTTGGAATATTCCTGGTGCTCTTTCTTCTTAGAACCACTTGGTTGTGCCTTCTTTTGGCATATGTTTTCTAGGTATTGTTCCTATACACATGCCTCATCCACTATCCTTGGCTTGAAGAGTATCACCTAATTTCGTGGATGATTGTGTAAACCCCCAAGATACTTGAGGAGTACGTATGATTTCTTGGGAGAGATACCCAACATGATTTCAAACTTTTTGAGCTCACTGGTGCACTCCTATACACTCTACCCCTTCCTCTTCTTGAAGTAGTGCCATCGGATCCATTGGTCCTCTACATACCCGATAGGGTAGAATTTGGACTTGATGATGGTTTTGAAGTCATCCCACCTAGTTACTGGAGGATCATCCTCTATCCTAAGTGTTTCTGTACGACTTTCCCAACAGGTTAAAGCATGACCCTCGAATTTCAATCTAGCAAATTAAATCTTCTACTCTTCATCTATATGGTGAACGCTAAAATAAAATTCTAGTTGTTGAAACCAATGATTCAGTTTTAATGAATCGATCTCACCTTGGTATGGTTTTATGTCCATTTTTTCTTCCATCTCGAATATAGACAATGAAGGTTTTAGGTCACTTGAACTCGACTTCTCTTTCTTAGATTCTTTATGAGACTCATTTTTTGAGTCTTGATGATCTCCCAATTTCTCCTCCGATATGATCGTTGAGTTAGAGCCTCCATCATATCTGAATGTTCTAAGCTTGATTACTAGAGACTCCATGAGGAGGTTCATATTTTGATCGACGTCAATGACTTGTGATTTCAACCTCTCAAATATATCTTATGCTAGATATCGAGGGTTATTATGAATAGACTCGCATGCCATGGATAGGGTTTCTATTACTTCTCTTTAAGTTGATTCCTAGATCCTGCAACTTCCCATAAATACCAAAAATAAAAACCTACTGTGACACCTATATGATATGTAAACTATTATGGATATTTCACTAGAACAATTCGTCACAACAAATCTGATAAATAAAACTTAAATCTACACTATGAAGGTTAAATTCCTTTAGATTCTAGAATATTTAGTTAGTTATTTTATGCTTGTGCATGAAATAGATAAAATGAGGAAAATATAGAACATTAAAATAAAACCATACACCATCCACATGATAACACAAATATTTTCTTTGGGAAACCCTTACGGGAGAAAACCCAACTAGAAGGTGAGGCTGCTCTACTCTCTTTTCTCTGGTATGGAAATAATGCAAATACAAACGAGAAGACACTCTCTATGGAGTTACCTGAGACCTGTGGCATATTAGGCTACTACAAAACATTAATTCCCTCTATTATTATATCTAATTTCCCACTCCCATTTTTTCTACTCTTCTATGGAATAAAATACAATAACATAGAATGGAACCCCTTGTCCTCCTAGTGGCTAGGTATTTAACATAGCTCGATAGCCATCTAGGGATAATATTTTGACTTCCTCAACCCTCAATTGTGGTACGGATTTGAAACTTATAGAATATTATTGAAATTCCTCACATGGATAGCCCCATATGCATGAGTAATGGGGGCTAATGTGGGATCCTCTCATACCATGGTGGTTAACATGATAGGTCAACTTGTGAGAGCCATAAAGTTTTCATATGAACTCCAATTGACACACGATATCTAGTGTTGGAAAGGTATCAGAGTGTAGAACACCGTTAGGGGTGTGGGAACAAGTTCTATACACCATAACCACAAAAAACATTGTTTAATACCTTAAAATGGATTTGGAAGGTTCTAGAACCCAATTTTCCAAACTGGGACATGCCACTAAAATGAACCTGCAAGATAATTCCTCCATTTTTTTCCAATTTGAAAGAATCAAGATAGATACAAAATAATATAATGATCCAATCTGGATCATTTTTCCGTGCTTCTAAAAAAACTTCATTTTCATCGGAATTTTGGTTCTGCTGAGAATAAAAAAAAAGATAAAGGTAAAAAAACAATTAGAAATAGACTATACACCTGATATCAGGACTTTATACTTTTATGGTTCCAAGTATCAAGAAGGAGTTGAAGCCAAATGATTATTTATCGATCTTATAGTTGAACATAGTTTTTTTTCATGCAGATTATAATTTGATTGTACTAATAATGATTGATGGAAAATAAAAAGAACAAGCTTAGAAACTAGTTAACCTCATTATGTACTCACATCTATAGAGGGTATTGTATTCCTATTTTATCAACTGCAAGGCTAAATAGTACAATAAAATACACATTGTATGATAACAAATTTCAAAGAAATATTTTCTTTGGGAAAAATAAATTTTCCCAGTACACAAAGGTGGAATTGATTCTTCAAAATAACATAACACACAAAATTTCACAAAGAACTTTAATATTGTATCTATAATACTCTTAATTTCATCATGGTTCGGTAATAGATAGTGTAATCATGAGAATAAAATAAATAAATCATAAACATGAGTATATAATGAATCGAGTGATGAATTGCAGACTCAACAAGTGAACAAATTTACAAAAGATTGTGCGTGTATTAAAAAATTTGAATAATTACAAAGATCAAGTTTTTGAGATTAATTTTCAAGAAACCTTTTCTCAGAACAAAGTCTAGAATTTTCCTTAGACAAAATAAAATTACAAATGATAATAAAATAGGGGATGAATGCTTTGAGAAGATAAAGAACATGAATGACTCAGAAATTCTCTTAATCCAAGATGAGGAAGGCAATTCTTGTAGCAAGATTTGAGTGCAGTTTGAAAAAAATGCCCATGCACCACAAGGAGAACACCTTCTAGAGAAGGTTTTTGTGGAACCTCCCCGGAAAATTTATCCCTTAGCTATTTATAGTGGAGGTTGTTAGTGGAGGCGGGCAACTGAAGGTTTTTGTGGAGGTTCTTTTAATGGTGCTTATTTAAGGTACATATGCACTAGTTCACACCTAAAAGATAATGCATTAGTGATTAAATGTTCAAACACATTGTCACTCTTTATAGAAAAGGTGGGAGACCGAAGGTTTTTGTGGAGGTTTTTTTAATGGTGTGCCTTGAAGGTACCTACGCACCAATGCACACCTAAAACATAATGCAACGCTACTAAATGTTCAAACAAAGCATCATAAATTATAAAAAAAAATCCAGCACCAATGCCTCCTCGAGACATAATATTCCAGGTAAATTGTTTATTACCTTCCCATTTTCATTCTCATCTGATTAAAATTTGAATTTAGCTTGAAATTTGGTCATTTTCAATTTTTTTCCTGATGCTAGGTGATGCACCTGTATGATTCAACTCACCCTGATCTAGTGCATCCTATGATAAATTCATAGTAAGTGTCATAACTGAGACATAAAATCTAACCATACTTAACCAATGCATCTTTTGAAACATGCCACACTCGGTGCATTATTCGAACATAGAAGCACCAGTGCATTCCATTTAACTAAGGGCACTGCTAAGTTTACGAATCATAAAATTTAACTCAGTTGTGCAACCATTTTAAATAAATGCACTGATTCTGTTAACAAAACCGCATCAGGACAAATATTGACCGACTTGGCATAGCAAGGAATTTCATTTGATGCCCCGTAATTGATGCTCTATTCTTCATAATGCATTGCTAAAAAAAATGTATGTGCTCCAATAACATGGCAGCACCAGGGAATTCATAGTAACACATCACAGTGCTTAGTTTTCAATAAAGAAATATAATGTAGCAGTTCCCATAGACCCTACTAAAGAACCAATGCATTATACTATATGACACACCAATAAACATCATGTTGGTGCCATAAAATCTCCAAAGCACTAGTGCATTTGGTTAGATAAAACACATCGTTGAGTTTACTTTCCTAGCACCAGGTGTTTATGGATAAATTCGTGAGTGCGGACACAGACCAATCTCCCCATATCCACCTGGATCTGGAACAAAACGTGACAGAATACTACTCTTTCCCTAGATCTAGCTATTGAATGGAACTAAGAGAAATGGATGGTGTACATACCTTATGAATTCTCTCCTTTAATCTCTGTTGTTCCTC
>JZKD02S0005905.1:187106-201849 GCA_000966675.3 Picea glauca
TTATTAATCTAGGATAATGTCTTCCCGATGATGCCCAAACATAAACACTCCCTCTCAGTGAGGGAGACATTCTACATCATGCCAAGCTTATCTCTGAAGTATACAAACTTCACCCTATACTCATGACACATGCCTATCAGTCCTTGGAGATGTCTCTCTCCATATGAATTGAGGGGAAACTCCCTCTACGACTCTCCCTATAAGACAACTTACTCTCTCTGAGATATTCTCATGTTATTCTATGGTCTTCCTAGAATTCCAAAATATTATCCTCTTCTAAGAAAGGTTGTCTAGAGGAAAGTTCCTCCCGCATCTACCAAAACATCTACACTCCCTCTTAGCTAGGGAGGTATCTTTCCATAATGTCTTTCATCTAGTAGTCCACTGACTACTCTGCAATAAACTAGTAGCACACAACTACTACCATACCATCAATAGCTCAAATCATCCGTCATAGTATCTATGATCAAGCATAACATAGCTACTCCCAAGTGATATGGTAGTTTCCATGGAAATCAACTAGTAACACACAACTACTACAATTCCATCCAATAGAACATAACTATGCCAATACATAGTTGTACACAAATATTGTCTGGTGATACATAATCACTACTAGTGGTACACAACCACTACTAGTAACACACAACTACCATCCAGTGACACACAATCACTACCAGTGGTACAAAACCGTAGTAGTAGCACGAAACTACGGTCCAAAGACACACAGTATCCACCAGTGGTACACAACCACTATAGTAGCACACAACTATTGTACAAAGACACACAGTCTTCGCTAATGTTACACAACCACCATAGTAGCACACAACTACTCTCCAGAGACACGCAATATCTTCCATAGTATTACAACTACACTTGTGATGTTTTCTCCTCTCCTAGGATCCAACAATGCATTACCCCCTTAATCACCTCACATTATTGATCTAGAGAACTCTTGGCCAAAGGGGTTAGTCGGTTGGAGGATAAACAACACACCTCCCTCTCAACGAGGGTGGAAATTATGCATCATTCCAAGCTTGTATCTGAAGTACTTATACTTCACTCTAGACAGAGGCTTGGTGAAAATGTCTGCAACATCAACAACAACATGTCATATGACACATCATATGTCATCAAATCTCTGGGCCATATTTCATCTGAGCAATTCGAAATGATGCTTGAATAAGTCAGGTTTTGAAACTTACACACTCAACTGAGTGTACCACAGTTGTCACACACTCAATGGAGTGTCCCGTGACTACAAGGACCAGTCTTATTGATCATGTTGCCATTTATTCCATAAGAAGAATGCCAGTCCTTCCAGATGATGAAATCCACACAATGGGATATAGGGACCATTCTTCTAATTAGGTAACTACATGTGTCATAGATGAATGTTAGTCCTAGACCATTATCTCTAATCAGGTCACCATATGTGCCACAGAGAAAATTTCATTCCTCTACCAACCTCCCTAATCAGGTCACCATCCATGCCATAGGGGGTAGACCATTCATCCTAATCACGTCACCATCTGTGTGTTAGGGACCTAACCTCCCTAACCCCTCACATAGGTAGAATAATATAATTCCATGTAATAAAGACCAATATTAATAAGGCCTAACAATAAGGAAGAATAAGTCAAATGTAAGAAGACCTAATAGAAGAATTCGCTTCTAGAAGGATCTTCCTCTAGATTGTTCTTTTGGATAGATAGATTTAGTATAAATAGAAGTAGAGGGTATGAGAAATCTTGTCTTGGATATTATTCTAATAGAGCTTTGCTCTATTGGAGGTTTCCCCCTCGAAGAGGCAAGTGAACATTGCTCTCAGTAATCAAAGTGCTCTTTCTGGTGTTATTTTGGTATTATTCTGGTATTATTGTGGTATTGTTATGGTTATATCATTGTTTCTTTGCCATTTCTAGCTAATTATTTATGTTTTGCATACTATTTTATATCTGTAATACTACAAGTGGTATCAAAGCACCTTCCTCGGCATAAATTTGTGGGTTAATTTTTTTTCATGGTAGAGACATATTCCGACTTCTTAAATATACAAAGATCTATCGTTACGCGCATAAGCCTGCGGTTGGGGATTCATACGTGCATTAAATACAAGTGGTACTTAAGTGCACATTTGTTGGCCACCCTTGTAAACCTTGTTGGTACCCCTTCGAATGGTAGTGCATCAGACAACACATGTATACAGATTGTCCTAGATCTCCCGAAGCTCTCCATAGATAAAATGATTGGCCTCTTGACTGCTATAGTGCCACTGAGAACATCACTCAGGAAGATACTCTCTAGTACTTGGGTAGTCAGGTAGTACGACTAAGGGCACGTTCTAGCCTCCTTAGTTTGTGCCTTGAGATATTGGGCTGAGTACTACTATTGGACCCTGCATGTATATCAGAGAGCTATAGCACAGGAAAAACCCTTGTATTTAGAACCCTTGAATACCCTAACCCTTGGGGCAGAAAAAAAACAAAACAAACAAGATCTATTTCCGCACAACTGTGTCTTCTACATTCGGGTTGTGAAATTACTACACATTTCTTCCTGTTAAGCATTTGGGAATTTCATCACTACAATATTATTTAGGATGGAGTATAACTTTGACACACTTATTTGGGAACTATTCTAGTAGGTTCCTCTCTTTGCCCCGATCCTAGTGATACCTATCATTTTTTACCATATTTAGTTTTTGTGGACCCGACCCTTCTTTAACACCCTTATTTGGCTCTTATCCCATTGGATCCCCATTTTCGCCTTGATTGCAGTGGTACCTATCATTTGGCACCCTTCTTCTCAGTGGTCCCACCCAACACTCCAGATCCCTTTTGTTTCCCCTATACCAATTTCCTGCCCATTTGTTTCCAAATGGATACCACAAGAGCCCAAGAAATCAATTCCTTTATTGCTCACAACCACTAGAACAAGGAAGACATCAAGAATATCAATACCAACATTAGCTCAATCAATTCTACTGTTGATATCCTCAAGGAGCAATGTTCCCACATCGAATAACTAAAAGGCCTCAAATCCACCTTTGAACACTTCATGGGTCGTTTCCATAACCCTTCCTCTTTTGAACAACCATCTTATCAAGATGACCATGACTCTTCCCATTACCAAGTTCCTCATACTACCCACTTTTCTCGAGACCTCCGCCCATCCAAAATTGAGGTGAACAAATTTGATGGATCAAATCCCACAAGTTGGGTCACCCAAATGGAACATTATTTCTCTTTGCATTAAATTACTAATGATTTAGCCAAGCTTCATTATGGTGTCCTATATCTAGATCCATAATGATGGCAATGGTGGAAATGGAGAAATAAGGCACACCAAGGGTATGTTGCTTGGACACAATTTTTGGCTGAAATTTATGACCTATTTGACTTTGACACCCTCCATTTAGGCCGTTTGACCAAGTTAAAGCATATTGGGACAATGGAAGACTTTATTGTCACATTTGATCACTTGGATTTCAGAACAGAGGGCATGTCCGAAGCTTTCTTTAGGGAATGCTTTATCAATGGCCTCAAAGATGAAATTTGTTCCCATGTTCTCATGGAACACCCCCATACTTGGTTGGAAGCTACTCAACGAGCCAAGGAAGCCCAACATATTGTCTCCTCCTAGACCCGCAAACTCTCCTTTCATCCTCACCCTAAACCTACTAATCTTTCTCCTCTTGCAACTCCCCTCAAGATCCAGAAATTAACTAGGGTTGAAATGGCTGAACATCAACTCAAGGATATTTGTTATAATTGTGATGACAAATATTTTCCTGGGCATAAGATTAAGGAACAAAATCATTTTATGTCTGTGACTGAGGATATTCCTGACGAATATGTATTTTTTCCATCGGTGGAGGAACTACCACCATCATTTGACCTCACCCTACCCTCCGACCCACCCAAATTCGACCCGGTGATTTCACTTAATGCCTTCACTGGATTTTATACTCCCCAGACTCTCAAGTTAATTGGTTACATAAAAAATCAAAAAGTCATCATCCTTGTGGATAGTGGTAGCACCCATAAATTTATTCATCATCGCATTGCCCAAGAATTCAATTGTTACATATGTGTCATCAATAATTTTCAAATCATGATTGCCAATGGTGGTTCCATGAAATGTGGGGACAATGTGAAAATGTGCGACTCCAAATTGGTCAGTATCACCTGAAATCCCATATGTTTGATATAGACATGGGTGGTTGTGACATTGTTCTTGGTTTCAAATGGTTACACACTCTAGGCCCCATCCTCATGGATTTTAAGTACTTAACCATGCAATTCCAATAGGAGGGACAAGAATATAAGTTCCAAGGCATCACAACAGGATCCTCGAAGATCATCAGTTCCGATCGCATGGAAAATCTCCTCAAAAAAGGTCATTCAGGAATTATATCCCAACTCCACTACATTCATGCTGTTGAGACACCTTCTATGCATACCGACCTCCAATCTATCCTATCATGCCACCAAGTTGTTTTTATCACCCCCAAATCACTTCTCCCTTCCCGTGGCATCCATGATCATTCCATCCCTTTCATCCAGGGTAGTCTTACTCCCAATGTTTGGCCTTATCATCATCCATTTTCCCAGAAGAATGAAATTGAGAAAAGTCTTCATGAATTACTAGAATCTGGTGTTATCCGTCCCAGTACTAGCCCCTATTCTTCCCTTGTGGTCATGGTACTCAAGAAAGAAGGTACTTTGCACATGTTTCCTAATTTTCGTGCCCTCAAAAAAATCACAATCAAAGACAAATTCCCCATTCCTATGATCTATCATTGATGACCTATTGAATGAATTGAGTGGTGCTCAATACTTCACCAAATTGGATCTATGTTCTGGCTACCACCAGATCCGTATGAAAGAAGAAGACATTCCCAAGAATGTATTTCACACTCATGAGGGTCATTATGAATTCTTGGTAATGCCCTTTGGATTGTGTAATGCTCCTTCCACTTTCCAAAGTCTTATGAATCATGTCTTCCATCCTTTTCTTTGTCATTTTGTCTTATTTTTCTTTCATGATATTCTCATCTATAGTAAAACTTGGTCATCTCATCTCTCCCATGTGAATCAACTTCTCCATCTACTCTTTAATAATAAAAAAATTCCTCAAACAATCTAAATGGGCCTTTGGTGCCTCAGAAGTGGAATACCTGGGTCATATTGTCGGTAAGGATGGTGTCCGAGTAGATCTTAAGAAAATTAAATCTATGCAAGATTGGCCTCATCCTAAAACTCTTAATATCTTGTGTGGTTTTCTAGGTTTAATGGGATATTATAGGAAGTTTCATCGGAATTATGGAAAGATTGTAGCTCCTCTCACTTCCCTCCTTAAAAAGAATGCCTTCACTTGGACTTCAATTGCGAATCATGCCTTCCAAGTCTTAAAATATACTATGTGATCGACCCCTATACTTTCACTCCCAGACTTCAAAAATACATTTGTATTGGAATGTGATGCTTCTGGGAAAGGAATTGGGGCCATCCTCATGCAAGATGGCAGGCCCTTGGCCTTCACTAGAAAACAACTTTCAGAGCGACATTTGGGACAATCCACTTATGAAAAGGAAATGTTATCTATTATGCATGTTGTGGATCTCTGGTTTCCTTATTTACTGGGTCAATGATTCCAAATCAAAATTGATCATCAGAGTCTCAAGTATTTCTCGGAACAACGAATTTCATCCCCGACATAACAAAAATGGGTGACCAATATATTTGGCTATGATTATGAGATCATTTACAAATAGATGAAGGAAACTGTATTGGTTGATTCTCTTTCTCGGAAATATGAAGACGAAGGATCCCTTTTCTTCCTCTCCTTCATTGTACCAAATTGGCTCCAAGATGTTCATCATGAATGCTTGCACGACCCAAAAATTTCTAGCCTTCTCCACCAATTGTAACACAATTTTTCAGTTTCTCCAGGGTACTCTTGGCATAATGAAGATATTCGCTACAAAGGTCATTTGTACTTATGAAATCAATCCCAACTTAATTCCACAGTTCTTTTTGAACTTCATGCCTCACCCACATTCGTGCATTCATGATTTACCAAAACCTATGAATGGGTCAAACGTTCTTTTTTCTGTGAGGGTATGAAAGAAGACATCCACACCTTTGTGGATGAATGTGAGGTCTATCAATGCAACAAGGGAAAAACTGTCAAATCTTCGGGAACACTCCAACCGCTTCCTATTCCCCCTGCTATTTGGTGAGATATTTCTATGGACTTCATTGTAGGATTACCTAAATCGGGAAATAAATTAGTCATCGTGTTGGTATTTAATTGTCTCTCCAAATATGCTCATTTTTGTTCTCTTCAACACCCATTTANGTATAGAAACTTCCCCTTGGACAAGCACTTCGTTAGAATATCTGCTATCTTCTTATCAGTGGAGATGTGCTGGAGCTTCATTTATCCCTTCTGGAATTTATCATGGATGTAGTAGTACTTGATCTCAATGTGCTTCGACTTGTCATGGAACATGAGGTTCTATAAAAGCTTCACACAACTTTGATTATCATAGTATATCACAATCGAATCAAACACATGGTCAACTAGTCCAGAAACTAGCTTACAGAGCCATACTTCTTACATACAAGCATCACAAGCTACAATATACTCTTCCTTTGTAGTTTTGAGTGTGACAAAATTTTTTTTCCCACTATCCCAAGATATCATAGCAGATCCCAAAATGAAACATACACCATAATTACTCTTTATGCCACTTGCACTCCCTTCCCAATCAGAATCCATATATCCCTGCATTTGTACATCACTGTTTGAGACATATCTTAAACCATAATTTAGCGTGCCATGCAAATATTTGAAAATGTGATTTGTGGCTATCTATTTCTCATGTCTTGGCTCCACCTGTAATTGGATCAACGTGTTCACAACGAATAAAATGTTCATCCTGGTATTAAACAAATACATCAATGATCCAATAAATTGCTGATACATGGAAGGATCCACTAAATCTGATTCAGAGTCTCTCAGTTTCTTGAGGTTCGTCACCATGGGAGTGGTCATGGACTTGTAGTCCATCATCCCAAATATCTGAAGGATCCTGATAACATACTTTCCTTGACCAAGGAATATCTCATCTAGCTTATTCCATACTTCTCATCCCAAATAGTAATGCATTAAACCAATATCCTTCATTTTGAACTCAGAGGTCAATTCCCTTTTTCACTGAAGCAAACCCTCCTTGTCCAGTTTTCCTTACTGGTTTCTCCCTCTTTCTGGGATAACCTTTTTTCCAAGAACATTCTTCTCACAAATTTCTTGGAATTGTTTAGAGAATAAAATCCTCAACTTCATTAGGGGAACTCATCTTTAAATAGGCTTTCAAAATTTTACAGAGTTACTTTCATATAGCTAATCGATCTTCGACTAAGTCAAACGATACACAGTCAAAGCTTTAATACACCAGTTTCCTCACCTAGGTGTATCTTTGTCATTATCCAATACATGTATTGTAATACAACATTTTGATATATTTCCTCTAATTCCATGAATATATGAGAAACCATCATAAAACATCCTCATTTCAATGTATGGGAATTCACCCCCACCTAGAGATAGTATCTCTTGAACAACCCAACAATTTGAATGTTGCTTTGTTTCTTGGATAATGACTGATAGATTAAGCAAGAATAACCACAACAAATATTTACAGTATATACTTTGAAGCCCCTCTTTTCCTGGAATCAATCTCAGATGGAGGGAAATATTAACAAACAGAGTGCATGAACAACTGGTAAATGTAAAAGCCTCAATGGGAATGGAATGGATCAAGCGACCTCTCATTGGACCAGTGCCTTTGAAAATATGGTCAAACCAACCAAGCTTTCACTAAATGCCCATAAGTTTTTTCTACTAAATAAAAAAGAAACTATACCAGTACCATACACATAGGTGTACATGAAGCCACAACAAGAAGCACGACTAAACCAGATCATGAAAATAAAACCAGGGAACTGGAGATATAACAAAACATGCATGATGAACCATAAAAAAAACTTAGATATTATCCTCCTCAAATGCATCTGAGGTCTTTGTATCTGGCTTCTTTTCGAAGTTCGACCACTAGAGTACCAGAACCGATCACTTCTCGGTCTAGCCGAAATATCTTCTTATCGATCTCTTCTCGCCTCTGCATCATCTGCTGCCTCAAATTTTCTATCGGAACGTGATTTCTTCTTACTTGGTCAACAATATCCTCTAAATTTTGCTCTATCATTTTCTCTCATATGCTTTATAAATTTTCTTGAACTTGGCGTCAACCTCCTTTTTATTAGGATTCTTGTTGGGATTCCATTTCATAGCCAATTTCCTGTAAGCCTTCTTCAGATCATCCTCCATCGCATTGCGTCCCACCTTCAATACATTATAATAATAGACCCCCATTCCTTTGCATATCAGATTCCAACTTTAAAACTACTCACTTAGCGATAGAGAAAAAAACTATGTACATAAAGAAAGCATGGTTGCTTTGTAAATATTTTTCCAATGTTTTCCAATAGATTCCCAATGATCTTCAAAGAACATTTAGATCTTAGACTGTGCAACTATCTCTCTCATTTTCCTAGGCCCTCCCATGAGGGAGTCAAGCCCAGTCCTACTTTGATACTATGTTGAATTTTTTATATGAGATGATGTATGAGATATCTATTATTACAATGATGAATGTGCCATATATAGAGAACATATGGTGACCATCCATGAAAGGATGCACCCCTTGGATAATAAATAAATACTTATTTATTATATACATTTAATATACCTTATATTATAAACATAATAATTTTATTATTGATTATTGATCTAGGATAATTTCATCTCGATGCTTCCCAAACATCAACAGACTCGACAACATGGATTTGGCAGAGTCAACTCTAACAATTTACAGTTACATGTGGACAATATCTTCCTGATTCTATGGAAGTTGGTTAGATCTTGAGGCTATAAATAGCAGATTGCATGGGTCATTATTATCAAGCGATTGAAGTGATATCATATGGAGATATCAAGCTCCAATATGCACTTGATTTTTTGATCATAGTGCGATTTTCTTAAGTGATGTAACAGTGGCTTGACACCACCTTTGTCTTCAAAATTTGATTCCCTCTTTGATTATCTGCAGAATAATATGTCTATTTTTTTACATGTTCCACCCCTTTCCAAAACTTGTTATCAAATTCGATGGCTTAAAAACTCGATGTGTTATCCAAAAACCTTGCTAATTCAGATCCATTGTGTGATCAACTCTTGGGTGATGGTTTGCTGATTGGAACCTTTGAAACAATTTTTTTTTCTAGATATTGAAGATGGCTTCAAAGATTGATCATGTTGTTCTGAATGGATCAAATTATGCACTATGGGCACCAGACATGGAAACCCTACTAAATATTAAATGAATATGGACGTATACAAATATTATGATTCTATATCCAACAGACGATCAAATAAAGTTCGGTGTTTATGGAAAGAAGGATGAGGTTGTGGGGGTCATCACAACCTATATCTCACTGGAGATTCAGTTTCACCTTAGTGGAATCGAATTCCCTCATCAAGTATGGAAGAAGATGAAGTCATTATTCGATTGAGTCTATGAGAGCCACATCATGCATTTAGAGAAATACTTGAGCTCTCTCAATCCTCATTCTTTTGACAAAATAGAGGACTATTTGGAACATGTCAAATAACTCCAGTTGAAAATGGGAGAATGTGGAAAGAACTAATAGAATAATGATGGAAAACTAATTGATCTAGTCCCAATGAATTTAAGAACACCATTCGACATGTTCATGTCGAATTTCTACACCAACTGAAAATCATGCAAGTAAGATGGTAAGGATTACACCTTTGAAGCTTTCTGTGGCCTTTTTATTATTAATCAACACAAAATGATTTAAGAAGGAAATATTGGTGGTAAATATCAAGGCCATTTGTTTAAGGGAAAAATCAAGTTGGATCCCAGAGATAGAGTATGGTTTGATGCATCTACACAAAAACCTACATGCCATGACTAGAAACCTAAGGGAAAGACATATGCACCACAGCAAAGTTGAAAGAAGAAGACATGTCAGTACTGTGGAAAGAATAGACATGTGAAGAAATTTTACTATAATAAGAAAGATTATTTATAGAAGAAAGTTAAATGCCTGGAAGGAAATGTGTCCTTTGAACGATGACCCATTGATAATTTCACCTTCGAAGTTGTAACTTCTCAATACTTTATGTCTCATTCTACACAAAATGATTGGGTAGTAAACTCTGGGTGCACTTATCACATGGATAAGGATGCCTCCTTGCTCACGTGGTTGGATGAAACTAAGGAGAGGAAAATATATGTTACTGATGATTTTTCTCTGGTTGTTGTTGGTCAGGGTGATGTTACCTATCAACATGGGAAAAATGTCGATGTCTATCATGTGAAAAACCTTAGTGTCAATATATTGTTTGTTTCTTAGCTAACACAGACATATAATATTGTGGAATTTTGGCCAAATCAGATCTATGTCCATTATTTGAAGTAAGGCAAGTCGATTATCACCGGTAAGCTTCTCAACCTGATGGACAATTTAGATAAATTATGTGACATGACTTGACCTGAAAATGAACTGACTACTCATGTTTCTCATACTGATGAGCAAAGTCTAACTTAGCATGAATGACTTGGAAACTTTAATTTTAGAAGTTTGCAGTCAATGGAAACTCACAAAATCGTTGTTGGTATACATAAAGTGTTTCCCCCTCAAGGAGTTTGTAAGGGTTGTGTGATTAGGAAGCATCATCGAGAGCCTTTAGACTTTGGAAAATCATGGTGAGAACAAAACCTACTGGAGTTGGTTCATAGTCATGTCTACTGCATCAATATACCTTCACTGGAAAGTGCAAGGTATATTTTGACCTTTATTGATTATTTCTTTGATTTCACATGGGTTTGTTTTATGAAGAATAAGAAACTTGTCTTTGAAAAGTTCAAGGAGTTTCATTCCTTTGTTGAAAATCAATTTGGTCGACCCATCAAGTGATTGAGATTAGAAAATGGAAGTGAGTATGACAAGGGAAATTTTTAAGAATACTTGGTATGATATGGTATTCAATGATAACAGTTGGTTCCTCACACACCTCAGCAGAATGACATCGAAAAACACAAGAATCAAATGCTAGTAGAAATGGATAGATTTATTTTGTAGGCTAAAGATCTATCTCCTCACTTCTAAGATAAAGTAGTGTATTGTGAAAACTATCTTCTCAATCACATCCCAACTCAATTTGTTCCTTTCCATGACCCTAGACAAATGATGGTGTGGAAAGAAGCCTTCAGTCGGCCACCTATGTGCATTTGGATGTGTTTCTTGGGCTCATATTTCCGATGATTGTAGAAAGAAGTTGGATTTAAAGAGCCATTCTTACATCACGATGGGATATTCTAAAGATTCGAAATCCTATCGATTGTTTGATATTTTCAAATGACAAATTATTATCAGATGAAATATATGGTTTGATGAGAAGTCTTCTCGCATTAATTTATTGAATTCCTCCTCTGGATTGTTACAGGATAATCCCATTGATGTTGTCTCTGACGTTGGTTCTCTTTTTCCATATTTCAATCCTTTGAATTCACAATCAAACTTTATCCATGTTTCGACTCCATCATCGAACTCAATGTTGACTAGTATGTCGTCCTCTATTTTGACTGGTCTGCCAACTAACTACCCTCCAAATTTTTATCGACCAGCTAACACTAGTTCACCTGTTTCTTTTCTACCCAGATGCGATTCCAAGTCAATTGAAGTTTTTGGATTTGATGTCGACGATGTTTCCTCTAAACAAAAAACTCAAAATCAAAAGCAGCATGCCAATATTTCCTTGAGGACTCATGTACTTGAAACTTTTGACCATGTTTCCTACTTATATTTTCAAGGAGAATGTGAATGGGAACATGATATGCAGAAAGAAATTGATTCTTTGTTGAAGAATCACACTTGGGACTTATTTCCCCGACCACAAGGAAAGAACATTGTTAAGTGTCAATGGGTCTACCAGACCAATTTACCTCTGAAGGTATTGTTGAGTGACATAAAGAAAGTCTAGTTATGAAGGGATTTTCTCAACAAGAAGGTATCAAATACAATGATACATTTTCCCATATCAAAAATATGAACTATGTTAGACTGATTCTTTTCCTTGTTGCTCGTTTTAGATGGAAAATCCGTCAGATGGATGTGAAGAGTTACTTTATTCATAAAGACCTATCTGAAGAAATTTTCATGGAACAACCACCTGGTTTTGTGACAGATTATAACTTGGTTTTTAGACTCAAGAAGTTGCACTATGGTTTCAAGAAGACTCCACAAGCATGGTATACTAAGATCAACAATTTATTTATTTGACTTGGTTTCAAATGTTGTGAATCCAATCACAACTTGTATGTACTCCATTCCAATGGAGACATTTTGATTGTTGTTGTATATGTATATTGCCTACTCATTACTGACAATAATAATGATCTCATATGTAGATTGAAGAAAAAACTTGTTGACTCCTTTGACATGACAGATCTTAGTACTCTGCATTATTTTTAGGGTCTTCAAGTATTACCACTATGTGATGGATTTTTCATTTCTTAGTCTAAATATGTGATGGATTTTTTGAACCATTTTAAGATGGCTGATTGTAAGCCATGTTCTACTCCTTTTCATTATGGAGTAAATATTACCAAAAATTTTCAAACACCCGCAGTCGATGCTACGCTTTATCGACAATTGGTTGGCAATATTATCTATCTTACTCATAGTCGTCCTGAAATTTCCTTTCTTGTTAGTGTGTTTTCTCAATTTATGTAGGATCCAAAAGAAAGCCATTCGAAAATAGTCAGACAAATTTTCCTCTATCTCAAGGGTACCACTCATTTTGGTATCAAGTACTATTGAAGTTCATATTTATTGGTCGGCTTCACCAAATCTGACTAGGCTAGAAACATTGATGATCATAAGTCCAATTTTGGCTATGTGTTTGTCTTTAGCACTCGACCATTGGTTTGGTCATGCAAGAAATAGAAGGTAGTCTCTTTGTAGACTACGAAATAAGAATAACGTGGTGTCATTCAAGCAAGTATTGAAGCAGTTTGGATCCACCAACTTTTTAGAGAACTTGGAATTTATGTTTAGACCTACAACTATTTGTGATAGTTGGTTCATGAGAACATTGTCTCTCTTGTATATTGCAGAATAGATGATAATGTTATTGATATCTTCAAAAAACCTTTAGTTTAAAATATATTTATCAAGCTATGTATGATGCTTGGCCTTTAGGAAGATGCAATTATGGAAGGGTGTCATGATGATGTAATTTCACCTCCTGAATCTCCAAAGAAGTGTGTTGATAGGGGGGTGTTGGAACATCAACCATTGATGGTTCATCACACTCCTCCTGGATTTAGTGAGTTGATCAGTTAACCTATATCTTGATACAGTCAGTCAGACGATCGACCATAACTCTACTTCAGTTAGTTGAGTAGTTGACATGCATGTCAATCAGAAAATCGAACAACAATTGAAGATAGTCGAGTGGTGGATTGACCATCCCAACAATCGAATATGATTTGGACAAATGGACAATCGAGTTGAGCATATTTTTTGAGATGAAATGACAACACGGATTTAAAAATTCAAATCTAACAACCGATGGTTACATGTGGACAAGATCTTCCTGATTCTATGGAAGTTGGTTAGATATTGAGGCTATAAATAACAGACCCCATGGGTCATTGTCATCAAGAAATCAAAGAGATATCATATGAAAATATCAAGTTCGAATATGCATTGTGATTTTATGATCATGGTGTGCTTTAATTAAGTGTTGTAACAATGTATTTAGACACCACCTTTGTCTTCGAAATTTTATTCCCTCTTTTATTATCTACATAATATTTTTTCTTTTTCATTATAGGTTCCACCCATTTCCCCAACACCATTCTCATCATCCCTGTAGCCATAATAAATAGCTTCAATTCACTTGTAAATCTTATACCTAGACCTCCTCTTCTTCATCTTAGGGGGCTTATTGAATAGATCTTTGATGTTGGGAAGGAATGTCACAACCCACTTGTATAATTTTTTGTTGGAATATTGTAACATGCCATATTACAAAAATCAATTGTACAAGTGGGGTTGGGAAATTCCTCCTTGATGTCAAAGAGATATTCGATAATCCCCTCAAGAAAAAGAAGAGGAGGTCTAGGTATGTGATTTACAATTGAATTGACACCAATTATTATGGTGACAGGGATTATGAGAATGGTATCTTGGAGAAAGTCGAGTGGCTCTTAGAGGAGGAGATGGAAGGTGAAGAAGAGGTGTAGGTATGTGATTTACAAGCAAATTGATTCCAATTCATATTATGGCTACACGAATGACGAGGATGGTATCTTGGAGAAAGTAGAGTGGCTCGCAAAGGGGGAGATGCAAGGCAGAGCAGTGAGAAAGTGGCAGAGGATCGAGTCCATGCGTTAAATTATGAGAGGCACATAAGAGTGATTTCTTCCAAAAATCACAACCTCCACAAAACTTTAGAGGAAATTTTCTCCAAAAATAGGCCTTATAAGAAAAACTATGTTTGTTGAGTTGGAAATTCAATAACGAATAAAATTTCAAAGAATTGAGTCAACCATAATAGTTGGACATATAAAAGTCAA
>JZKD02S0005905.1:201859-220990 GCA_000966675.3 Picea glauca
TAAATGGGTGTTGAAGAGAACAAAAATGAGCATATTTGGAGAGACAATTAAATACCAACACGATGACTAATTTATTTCCCGATTTAGGTAATCCTACAATGAAGTCCATAGAAATATCTCACCAAATAGCAGGGGGAATAGGAAGCGGTTGGAGTGTTCCCGAAGATTTGACAGTTTTTCCCTTGTTGCATTGATAGACCTCACATTCATCCACAAAGGTGTGGATGTCTTCTTTCATACCCTCACAGAAAAAAGAACGTTTGACCCATTCATAGGTTTTGGTAAATCATGAATGCACGAATGTGGGTGAGGCATGAAGTTCAAAAAGAACTGTGGAATTAAGTTGGGATTGATTTCATAAGTACAAATGACCTTTGTAGCGAATATCTTCATTATGCCAAGAGTACCCTGGAGAAACTGAAAAATTGTGTTACAATTGGTGGAGAAGGCTAGAAATTTTTGGGTCGTGCAAGCATTCATGATGAACATCTTGGAGCCAATTTGGTACAATGAAGGAGAGGAAGAAAAGGGATCCTTCGTCTTCATATTTCCGAGAAAGAGAATCAACCAATACAGTTTCCTTCATCTATTTGTAAATGATCTCATAATCATAGCCAAATATATTGGTCACCCATTTTTGTTATGTCGGGGATGAAATTCGTTGTTCCGAGAAATACTTGAGACTCTGATGATCAATTTTGATTTGGAATCATTGACCCAGTAAATAAGGAAACCAGAGATCCACAACATGCATAATAGATAACATTTCCTTTTCATAAGTGGATTGTCCCAAATGTCGCTCTGAAAGTTGTTTTCTAGTGAAGGCCAAGGGCCTGCCATCTTGCATGAGGATGGCCCCAATTCCTTTCCCAGAAGCATCACATTCCAATACAAATGTATTTTTGAAGTCTGGGAGTGAAAGTATAGGGGTCGATCACATAGTATATTTTAAGACTTGGAAGGCATGATTCGCAATTGAAGTCCAAGTGAAGGCATTCTTTTTAAGGAGGGAAGTGAGAGGAGCTACAATCTTTCCATAATTCCGATGAAACTTCCTATAATATCCCATTAAACCTAGAAAACCACACAAGATATTAAGAGTTTTAGGATGAGGCCAATCTTGCATAGATTTAATTTTCTTAAGATCTACTCGGACACCATCCTTACCGACAATATGACCCAGGTATTCCACTTCTGAGGCACCAAAGGCCCATTTAGATTGTTTGAGGAATTTTTTTATTATTAAAGAGTAGATGGAGAAGTTGATTCACATGGGAGAGATGAGATGACCAAGTTTTACTATAGATGAGAATATCATGAAAGAAAAATAAGACAAAATGACAAAGAAAAGGATGGAAGACATGATTCATAAGACTTTGGAAAGTGGAAGGAGCATTACACAATCCAAAGGGCATTACCAAGAATTCATAATGACCCTCATGAGTGTGAAATACATTCTTGGGAATGTCTTCTTCTTTCATACGGATCTGGTGGTAGCCAGAACATAGATCCAATTTGGTGAAGTATTGAGCACCACTCAATTCATTCAATAGGTCATCAATGATAGATCATAGGAATGGGGAATTTGTCTTTGATTGTGATTTTTTTGAGGGCACGAAAATTAGGAAACATGTGCAAAGTACCTTCTTTCTTGAGTACCATGACCACAAGGGAAGAATAGGGGCTAGTACTGGGACGGATAACACCAGATTCTAGTAATTCATGAAGACTTTTCTCAATTTCATTCTTCTGGGAAAATGGATGATGATAAGGCCAAACATTGGGAGTAAGACTACCCTGGATGAAAGGGATGGAATGATCATGGATGCCACGGGAAGGGAGAAGTGATTTGGGGGTGATAAAAACAACTTGGTGGCATGATAGGATAGATTGGAGGTCGGTATGCATAGAAGGTGTCTCAACAGCATGAATGTAGTGGAGTTGGGATATAATTCCTGAATGACCTTTTTTGAGGAGATTTTCCATGCGATCGGAACTGATGATCTTCGAGGATCCTGTTGTGATGCCTTGGAACTTATATTCTTGTCCCTCCTATTGGAATTGCATGGTTAAGTACTTAAAATCCATGAGGATGGGGCCTAGAGTGTGTAACCATTTGAAACCAAGAACAATGTCACAACCACCCATGTCTATATCAAACATATGGGATTTCAGGTGATACTGACCAATTTGGAGTCGCACATTTTCACATTGTCCCCACATTTCATGGAACCACCATTGGCAATCATGATTTGAAAATTATTGATGACACATATGTAACAATTGAATTCTTGGGCAATGCGATGATGAATAAATTTATGGGTGCTACCACTATCCACAAGGATGATGACTTTTTGATTTTTTATGTAACCAATTAACTTGAGAGTCTGGGGAGTATAAAATCCAGTGAAGGCATTAAGTGAAATCACCGGGTCGAATTTGGGTGGGTCGGAGGGTAGGGTGAGGTCAAATGATGGTGGTAGTTCCTCCACCGATGGAAAAAATACATATTCGTCAGGAATATCCTCAGTCACAGACATAAAATGATTTTGTTCCTTAATCTTATGCCCAGGAAAATATTTGTCATCACAATTATAACAAATATCCTTGAGTTGATGTTCAGCCATTTCAACCCTAGTTAATTTCTGGATCTTGAGGGGAGTTGCAAGAGGAGAAAGATTAGTAGGTTTAGGGTGAGGATGAAAGGAGAGTTTGCGGGTCTAGGAGGAGACAATATGTTGGGCTTCCTTGGCTCGTTGAGTAGCTTCCAACCAAGTATGGGGGTGTTCCATGAGAACATGGGAACAAATTTCATCTTTGAGGCCATTGATAAAGCATTCCCTAAAGAAAGCTTCAGACATGCCCTTTGTTCTGAAATCCAGGTGCTCAAATGTGACAATAAAGTTTTCCATTGTCCCAAACTGCTTTAACTTGGTCAAACAGCCTAAATGGAGGGTGTCAAAGTCAAATAGGTCATAAATTTCAACCAAAAACTGTGTCCAAGCAACATACCCTTGGTGTGCCTTATTTCTCCATTTCCACCATTGTCATTGTTATGGATCCAGATATAGGACACCATAATGAATCTTGGCTAAATCATTAGTAATTCAATGCAAAGAGAAATAATGTTCCATTTGGGTGACCCAACTTGTGGGATTTGATCCATCAAATTTGTTCACTTCAATTTTGGATGGGCGGAGGTCTTGAGAAAAGTGGGTAGTATGAGGACCTTGGTAATGGGAAGAGTCATGGTCATCTTGATAAGATGGTTGTTCAGAAGAGGAAGGGTTCTGGAAACAACCCATGAAGTGTTCACAGGTGGATTTGAGGCCTTTTAGGTATTCGATGTGGGAACATTGTTCCTTGAGGATATCAACAGTAGAATTGATTGAGCTAATGTTGGTAGTGATATTCTTGATGTCTTCCTTGTTCTAGTGGTTGTGAGCAATCAAGGAATTGATTTCTTGGGCTATTGTGGTATCCATTTGGAAAACAAATGGGCAGGAAATTGGTATAGGGGAAACAAAAGGGATCTGGAGTGTTGGGTGGGACCACTGAGAAGAAGGGTGCCAAATGATAGGTACCACTGCAATCAAGGAGAAAAGGGGGATCCAATGGGATAAGAGCCAAATAAGGGTGTTAAAGAAGGGTCGGGTCCACAAAAACTAAATATGGTAAACAATGATAGGTATCACTAGGATCGGGGCAAATAGAGGAACCTAATGGAATAGTTCCCAAATAAGTGTGTCAAAGTTATACTCCATCCTAAATAATATTGCAGTGATGAAATTCCCAAATGCTTAACAGGAAGAAATGTGTAGTAATTTCACAACCAGAATGCAGAAGACACAGTTGTGCGGCAATAGATCTTGTCTGTTTTGTTTTTTTTTCCGCCCCAAGGGTTCGGGTATTCAAGGGTTCTAAAGACAAGGGATTTTCCTGTGCTATAGCTCTATGATATACGTGCAGGGTCCAATAGTAGTACTCAGCCCAATATCTCAAGGCACCAACTAAGGAGGCTAGAACGTGCCCTTAGTCGTACTACCTGACTACCCAAGTACTAGAGAGTATCTTCCTGAGTGATATTCTTAGTGGCACTATAGTAGTCAAGAGGCCAATTATTTTATCTATGGAGGGCTTCGGGAGATCTAGGACGATCTGTACACATGTGTTGTCTGATGCACTACCATTCGAAGGGGTACCGACAAGGTTTACAAGGGTGGCCAACAAATGTTCACTTAAGTACCACTTGTATTTCTTTCATGTATGAATCCCCAACCAAAGGCTTATGCACGTAACGACAGATCTTTGTAGATTTAAGAAGTCGGAATATGTCTCTACCATGAAAAAAAATTAACCCACAAATTTATGCCGAGGAAGGTGCTTTGATACCACTTGTAGTATTATAGATATAAAATAGTATGCAAAACATAAATAATTAGCTAGAAATGGCAAAGAAACAATGATATAACCAGAACAATACCACAATAATACCAGAATAATACCAAAATAACACCAGAAAGAGCACTTTGATTATTGAGAGCAATGTTCACTTGCCTCTTCGAGGGGGAAACCTCCAATAGAGCAAATCTCTATTAGAATAATATCTAAGACAAGATTTCTCATACCCTCTACTTATATTTATACTAAATCTATCTATCCAAAAGAACAATCTAGAGGAAAATCCTTCTAGAAGCGAAATCTTCTATTAGGTCTTCTTACATTTGACTTATTCTTCCTTATTGTTAGGCCTTATTAATATTGGTCTTTATTACATGGAATTATATTATTCTACCTATGTGAGGAGTTAGGGAGGTTAGGTCCCTAACACATAGATGGTGACCTGATTAGGATGAATGGTCCACCCCCTATGGCATGGATGGTGACCTGATTAGGGAGGTTGGTAGTGGAATGAAATTTTCTCTGTGGCACATATGGTGACCTGATTAGAGAAAATGGTCCAGGACTAACATTCATCTATGGAAAATGTAGTGACCTGATTAGAAGAATGGTCCCTATATCCCATTGTGTGGATTTGATCATCTGGAAGGACTGGCATTCTTCTTATGGAATAAATGACAACATGATCAAGAAGAATGGTCCTTGTAGTCACGGGACACTCCGTTGAGTGCATGACAACTGCGGTACACTCAGTTGAGTGTGTAAGTTTCAAAACCTGACTTATTAAAGAATCATTTCGGATTACTCAGATGAAATATGGCCCAGAGATTTGATGACATATGATGTGTCATATGACATGTTGTTGTTGATGTTGTAGACATGTTCACCAAGCCTCTGTCTAGAGTGAAGTATGAGTACTTCAGAGACAAGCTTGGAATGATGCATAATTTCCACCCTCGTTGAGAGGGAGGCGTGTTGTTTATCCTCCAACCGACTAACCCCTTTGGCCAAGAGTTCTCTAGATCAATAATGTGAGGTGATTAAGGGGGTAATGCATTGTTGGATCCTAGGAGAGGAGAAAACATCAAAAGTGTAGTTGTAATACTATGGAAGATATTGCGTGTCTCTGGAGAGTAGTTGTGTGCTACTACAGTGGTTGTGTAACATTAGCGAAGACTATGTGTCTTTGTACAGTAGTTGTGTGCTACTATGGTGGTTGTGTACCACTGGTGATACTATGTGTCTCTGGACCGTAGTTCCATGCTACTACTATGGTTTTGTACCACTGGTAGTGATTGTGTGTCACTTGATGGTAGTTGTGTGTTACTAGTAGTGGTTGTGTACCATTAGCAGTGATTATGTATCACTAGACAATATTTGTGTACAACTATGTATTGGCATAGTTATGTTCTATTGGATGGAATTGTAGTAGTTGTGTGTTACTAGTTGATTTCCATGGAAACTACCATAACACTTGGGAGAAACTATGTTCTGCTTGATCATAGAGACTATGACAGATGATTTGAGCTATTGATGGTATGGTAGTAGTTGTGTGCTACTAGTTGATTGCAGAGTAGTCAGTGGACTACTAGATGAAAGACATTGTGGAAAGATACCTCCCTAACTAAGAGGGACTGTAGATGTTTTGGTAGATGTGGGAGGAACTTTCCTCTAGACAACCTTTCTTACAAGAGGAGAATATTTTGGAATTCCATGAAGACCATAGAATAACATGAGAATATCTCAGAGAGAGTAAGTTGGCTTAGAGGGAGAGTCATAGAGGGAGTTTCCCCTCAATTCAGGTGGAGAGAGACATCTCCAAGGACTGATAGGCATGTGTCATGAGTATAGGGTGAAGTTTGTATACTTCAGAGATAAGTTTGGCATGATGTAGAATGTCTCCCTCACTGAGAGGGAGTGTTGATGTTTGGGCATCATCAGGAAGACATTATCCTAGATTAATAATTAATAATATAATTATTATATTTATAATATAAGGTATTTTAAATATATATATATATATAATAAACAAGTAGTTATTTATTATCCAAGAGACGCATCCTTTCATGGATGACCACCATATGTTCTCTATATATGGCACATTCATCATTGTAATAATAGATAGATCTCATACATCATCTCATATAAAAAATTCAATAGAGTCGAATCATGCATACAACTTGACGCAATCATCCATGCATACAACTTGTAGTTGATTGTTAGGTTGGTTTATCCATCACCTAACTATGTTCTACTACTGATCAATCATCTGATCGACAAGCATGTCAACTACTCGACCAAATGATGTAGAGTTTTGGTCAGTCATCTGATCGACTGTATCCAGAGATAGTTCAAATTTCTTATCGACTGAATCCAGGAGGAGTGTGATGAACCATCAATGCTTGATGTTCCAACAAATGGTATCTTGGAGAAAGTCGAGTGGCCTGTGGAGGAGGAGATGAAAGCCAGAGTGTTGAAGGAGTGGCAAAGGAACATGTTTATAAAAAAGGTAGCAAAGGTTGATGATCAAGAGTGGGGAGGTCATTTCAATTAAGATGGTTCTATTCAAGGAAGAGGAGGATGTGGCAGAAGAAATGGGAGAGCAGGACAAGGAAAACCAGCAACAAAGAGAGTGAGAGTTTGTTTCCCATGTGCCCCTTTCAGATGAGAAAGTGATGAAATGAATGGTTCTGGAAAAGAAGAAACATGAGCTTCTTAGTAAGTACATGGGTGAGAATATCATGGAGGAGCGGGCCGAGGCCACAGAAATGCTTAATATTTAGCGATTAGGCATATTGACAAAGCTTATGGATAATCAATTGTTTTTCCAATTATGCTTCTTAACTTGTATTAAGTATAAAATATGAAACTTAGGTCATTCTTTAGGTTGACATAGTATTATATTTAAGATAGCCACCAGGGTCATTTCTTGTTGAACAAGGAAAAGGGGCACTGGAAATCTCGAATCGTAGAGCTTGGAAGTTGTAATTATGCCAAAGTAGGGACCAAGATGAAGGACTTGGAAGGGAGTGAAGTTGATGTGCCTAGTGCCACCAACAAGGGTCTCAATTATAGATACTTCAAGGATACAAAATTCCTCCCCATCCTCAAAGATCTATTTTATAAGTCCCATCGAGGTGAAGAAGAGGAGGTGTAGGTATGTGATTTACAAATGAATTGACGCTAGTTCATATTATGGCTATAAGAATGAGGAGGACGATATCTTGAAGAAATTTGAGTAGCCCACAGAGGAAGAGATATGAGGAAGAGCATTGAGGAAGTGTAAGAGGATCGATTCTATGCTCTAAATTATGAGAGTCATCGAAGAGTGACCTCTCTTTTTTCCTTTGCAAAGAAAAACCTCCACAAAATTTAATTGTGGAGGTTTGCATATGTAGTTTGTGAATTATTATTTTTTTCTTATGCTTGTTGTTTCTTCTATTGTGCTTTTCATTGTCATATATGTTTCACATAAAATNTCATACATCATCTCATATAAAAAACTCAATAGAGTCGAATCAACAAGGATGATTGCCCCAACCGTCCATGCATACAACTTGTAGTTGATTGTTAGGTTGGTTTATCCATTGCCTAACTATCTTCTACTACTGATCAATCATCTGATCAACAAGCATGTCGACTACTCAACCAAATGATGTATATTTTTCATCGATCATCTGACCGACTGTATCCATAGATAGTTCAAATTCCTTATCGACTGAATCCAGGAGGAGTGTGATGAACCATCAATGCTTGATGTTCCAACAAATGGTATCTTGGAGAAAGTCGAGTGGCCTGTGGAGGAGGAGATGAAAGCCAGAGTGTTGAAGGAGTGGCAAAGGAACACGTTTATAAAAAAGGTAGGAAAGGTTGATGATCAAGAGTGGGGAGGTCATTTCCATTAAGATAGTCCTATTCAAGGAAGAGGAGGATGTGGCAGAAGAAATGGGAGAGCAGGACAAGGGAAACCAGCAACAAAGAGAGTGAGAGTTTGTTTCCCATGTGCCCCTTTCAGATGAGAAAGTGATGAAACGAATGGTTCTGTAAAAGAAGAAACATGAGCTTCTTATTAAGTACATGGGCGAGAATATCATGGAGGAGCAGGCCGAGGCCATGGAAATGCTTAATATTTAGCGATTAGGCATATTGACAAATCTTATGGATCATCAATTGTTTTTCCAATTATGCTTCTTAACTTCTATTAAGTATACAATATGGAACTTAGGTCATTCTTTAGGTTGACATAGTATTATATTTAAGATAGCCACCAGGGTCATTTCTTGTTGAACAAGGAAAAGGGGCACTGGAAATCTCAAATCGTAGAGCTTGGAAGTTGTAATTATGCCAAAGTAGGGACCAAGATGAAGGACTTGGAAGGGAGTGAATTTGGTGTGCCTAGTGCCATCGACAAGGGTCTCAATTATAGATACTTAAAGGATACAAAATTCCTCCCCATCCTCAAAGATCTATTTTATAAGTCCCATCGAGGTGAAGAAGAGGAGGTGTAGGTATGTGATTTATAAGTGAATTGACGCTAGTTCATATTATGGCTATAGGAATGAGGAGGACGATATCTTGAAGAAATTTGAGTAGCCCACAGAGGAAGAGATATGAGGAAGAGCATTGAGGAAGTGTAAGAGGATCAATTCTATGCTATAAATTATGAGAGTCATCGAAGAGTGACCTCTCTTTTTTCCTTTGCAAAGAAAATTCTCCACAAAATTTAATTGTGGAGGTTTGCATATGTAGTTTGTGAAATTTGTTTTTTTTCTTATGCTTGTTGTTTCTTCTATTGTGCTTGTCATTGTCATATATGTTTCACATAAAATGATTTTTAGGCACGCGCACGCACACACACACACACACAACAAATTTAAATTATAAAACACAAACAAATATAATTTATTGTATTTATCAAAAACTAAAGTTAATTTCTATTTGCAAACAAAAAGTGCAAAGGTACCCGGTGCTATTACAAAAGATAAAAAGAAACATTACTAGTGGTCTATTTCATACATAAGGCATTGAACAATGATGTATTAAATTTAATGCACCCGTGCTTCAGTGTTAGTAGAGCACTAATATCTATAACGGTTTGTTGTGTTATATAGTGCACCAGTTACAGGTTGTCATACAAAACATACCGCGATTCCATTTTACATATGAATTGTGTAACACGGTGTCGTTGGTTCTACGGAACACGCCGCTTTAATAGAATTGTTTACTGATAAACCAAGCAGTGCGCTTCGTTACATGAAAATCACCGGTACACTATGTTCCTTGGAGCACTGAATGCTTTTTAATGGTGCATTCTCTTTTATGATGCACCTATAATGGGTGCATTTTAAAAGACATATCGCTATTATATTTTTTTAAATATTTCTCCCAATGTAACTCCATTAACAACATTGGTGAGTTTTGGTGACTTTAATGCACTAACACTCCATTATTTGCTTTTTCTGCATTGTTACCCGTCTGTTTGTCTTATAAAGCATTGGAAACATGGCATCCCATAAAACTAACTTCTATGGTAAATTATTATGTATTTTTTTCATTGTCTTGCAGTATACAACACCAATGCGTTGTATGTATTTGACGCACTTTCGATAAAAAAAAATGTAACAAAAAATTGGGCAGTGTGTTCAATTAATAGAATGCACTGGTGTGTTTATCTTAATTAGCGCACCACCAAGGATCTTATAGATGCTTACGATAAGATGCATTGCGTTGCTAATTTGTGAAAATTCATCTCAGTGCCATGTTCTTTGCAACACTAGTGCATTGTTTGTACTTAAGGGCACCACTAGGTTAAATTGTTTTATTGCAACTTAAGTGGTCGAATGTGTTAATATAAATGAATCGGTGCTACCGTGTTATTGGATAACCTCCGTTTTGTTTAATAATTCATTATTTTTTTAAGAGAACTAGTAATAGGACATCCACCAAAACACCCTGCTATGCCATGTCCCTCAATATTTTCTTGGTGAATTTGGTTAACATAAATGCACTGTCACCCCAAATTTTATGGAAAGTAAACTCAACGGTGTGTTTTATCTAACCAAATACACTAGTGCTTTGGAGTTTTTATGGCACCAACATGATGTTTATTGGTGTGTGATATAGTATAATGCATTGGTTCTTTAGTAGGGTCTATGGGAACTACTACATTATATTGCTTTATTGAAAATTAAGCACTGTGATATGTTACTATGAATTCCCTAGTGCTACCATGTTATTGGAGCACATACATTTTTTTTAGCAATGCATTATGAAGAATAGAGCATCAATTACGGGGCATGAAATGAAATTCCTTGCTATGCCAAGTCAGTCAATATTTGTCCTGATGCGGTTTTGTTAACAAAATCAGTGCATTCATTTAAAATAGTTGCACAACTGAGTTAAATTTTATGATTTGTAAACTTGGCAGTGCCCTTAGTTAAATGGAATGCACTGGTGCTTCTATGTTCAAATAATGCACCGAGTGTGGCGTGTTTAAAAAGATGCATTGGATAAGTATGGTTAGATTATATGCCTCAGTTATGACACTTACTATGAATTTATCATAGGATGCATTGCATCGGGGTGAGTTGAATCATACAGGTGCATCACCTAGAATCAGGAAAAAAATTGAAAAATGACCAAATTTCAAGCTAAATTCAAATTTTAATCAGATGAGAATGAAAATGGGAAGGTAATAAACAATTTACCTAGAATATTATGTCTCGAGGAGGCATTGGTGTTGGATATTTTTTTGATAATTTATGATGCTTTGTTTGAACATTTAGTAGCATTGCATTATGTTTTAGGTGTGCATTGGTGCGTAGCTACCTTCAAGGCACACCATTAAAAAAAACCTCCATGAAAACCTTCGGTCTCCTACCTTTTCTATAAAGAGTGACAATGTGTTTGAACATTTAATCACTAATGTGTTCTCTTTTAGGTGTGAACTAGTGCATATGTACCTTAAATAAGCACCATTAAAAGAACCTCCACAAAAACCTTCGGTTGCCCGCCTCCGCTAACAAACTCCACTATAATTAGCTAAGGGATAAATTTTATGGGGAGGTTCCATAAAAGCCTTCTCTAGAAGGTGTTCTCCTTGTGGTGCATGGGCATTTGTTTCAAACTGCACTCAAATCCTGCTACAACAATTGCCTTCCTCATCTTGTATTAAGAGAATTTCTAAGTCATTCATGTTCTTTATCTTCTCAAAGCATTCATCCCCTATTTTATTATCATTTGTAATTTTATTTTGTCTAAGGAAAATTCTAGACTTTGTTCTGAGAAAAGGTTTCTAGAAAATTAATCTCAAAAACTTGATCTTTGTAATTATTCAAATTTTTTAATACACACACAATCTTTTGTAAATTTGTTCACTTGTTGAGTCTGCAATTCATCACTCAATTCATTATATACTCATGTTTATGATTTATTTATTTTATTCTCATGATTACACTATCTATTACCAAACCATGATGAAATTAAGAGTATTATAGATACAATATTAAAGTTCTTTGTGAAATTTTGTGTGTTATGTTATTTTGAAGAATCAATTCCACCTTTGTGTACCAGTAAAATTTATTTTTCCCGAAGAAAATATTTCTTTGAAATTTGTTATCATACAATGTGTATTTTATTGTACTATTTATCCTTGCAGTTGATAAAATAGGAATACAATACCCTCTATAGATGTGAGTACATAATGAGGCTAACTAGTTTCTAAGCTTGTTCTCTTTATTTTCCATCAATCATTATTAGTACAATCAAATTCTAATCTGCATGAAAAAAAACTATGTTCAACTATAAGATCGATAAATAAACATTTGGCTTCAACTCCTTCTTGATACTTGGAACCATAAAAGTATAAAGTCCTGATATCAGGTGTATAGTCTATTTCTAATTTTTTTTTACCTTTATCTTTTTTTTTATTCTCAACAGAACCAAAATTCCGATGAAAATGAAGTTTTTTTAGAAGCACAGAAAAATGATCTATATTGGATCATTATATTATTTTGTATTTATCTTGATTCTTTCAAAGTGGAAAAAATTTACGGAATTATCTTGTAGGGTCATTTTAGTGGCATGTCCCAGTTTGGAAAATTGGGTTCTAGAACCTTTCAAATCCATTTTAAGGTATTAAACAATGTTTTTTGTGGTTCTGGTGTATAGAACTTGTTCCCACACCCCTAACGTTGTTCTACACTCTGATACCTTTCCAACACTGGATATCGTGTGTCAATTGGAGTTCATATGAAAAATTTATGGCTCTCACAAGTTGACCTATCATGTTGACCACCATGGTACGAGAGGATCCCACATTAGCCCCCATTACTCACGCATATGGGGCTAGCCATGTGAGGAATTTCAATAATATTATATAAGTTTCAAATCCCTACCACAATTGAGGGTTGAGGAAGTCAAAATATTATCCCTAGATGGCTATCGAGCTATGTTAAATACTTGGCCACTAGGAGGACAAGGTGTTCCATTCTATGTTATTGTATTTTGTTCCATAGAAGAGTAGAAAAAATGGGAGTGGGAAATTAGATATAATAATAGAGGGAATTAATGTTTTGTAGTAGCCTAATATGCCACAAGTCTCAGGTAACTCCATAGAGAGTGCCTTCTCGTTTGTATTTGCATTATTTCCATACCAGAGAAAAGAGAGCAGAGCAACCTCACCTTCTAGTTGGGTTTTCTCCCGTAAGGGTTTCCCGGAGAAAATATTTGTGTTATCATGTGGATGGTGTATGGTTTTATTTTATTGTTCTATATTTTCCTCATTTTATCTATTTCATGCACAAGCATAAAATAAATAACTAAACATTCTAGAATCTAAAGGAATTTAACCTTCATAGTGTAGATTTAAGTTTTATTTATCAGATTTGTTGTGACGAATTGTTCTAGTGAAATATCCACAATAGTTTACATATCATATAGGTGTCACAGTAGGTTTTTATTTTGGGTATTTATGGGAAGTTGCAGGATCTAGGAATCAACTTAAAGAGAAGTAATAGAAACCCTAGCCATGGCATGCAAGTCTATTCATAATAACCCTCAATATCTAGCAGAAGAGATATTTGAGAGGTTGAAATCACGAATCATTGACGTCAATCACAATATGAACCTTCTCATGGCGTCTCTAGTAATCAAGCTTAGAACATTCAGATATGATGGAGGCTCTAACTCAAAGATCATATCGGAGGAGAAATTGGGAGATCATCAAGACTCAAAAAATGAGTCACATTAAAGAATCTATGAAAGAGCAGTCGAGTTCAAGTGACCTAAAACCTTCATCGTCTATATTCGAGTGGAAGAAAAAATGGACATAAAACCATACCAAGGTGAGATCAATTCATTAAAACTGAATCATTGGTTTCAACAACTAGAATTTTATTTTAGCGTTCACCATATAGATGAAGAGTAGAATATTTAATTTGCTAGATTGAAATTTGAGGGTCATGCTTTAACCTGTTGGGAAAGTCGTACAGAAACACTTAGGATAGAGGATGATCCTCCAGTAACTAGGTGGGGGGACTTCAAAACCATCATCAAGTCCAAATTCTACCCTATCGGGTATGTAGAGGACTAATGGATCCGATGGCACTACTTCAAGAAGAGGAAGGGGTAGAGTGTATAGGAGTGCACCATTGAGCTCAAAACGTTTGAAATCATGTTGGGTATCTCTCCCAAGAAATCATACGTACTCCTCAAGTATCTTGGGGGTTTACACAATCATCCACGAAATTAGGTGATACTCTTCAAGCCAAGGATAGTGGATGAGGCATGTGTATAGGAACAATACCTAGAAAACATATGCCAAAAGAAGGCACAACCAAGTGGTTCTAAGCAGAAAGACCACCAAGAATATTCCAAGGGGGGAATAATAAGTGGAAATGGGGAAAATATAAGAAGACAATAGCCACTACACATCAATGCAAAATTCGCAGCAACCGTTTCAATCATTTCAACATTGTTGGCCACACCAAGGAAAAATGTTTGAAGCTGCATCTAGAGTTGAACTCAATGAACCACAAGAAGGACAGAAAGAAAAAGAACCTTTTATCCACATATTATATCAATAACAAGGAAGATAAGGAGATTCCTAAGCTCGGAAGTGGATGGAAATATTGTCTTCACATCTAAGAAAAAGGAGGTGAACTTGAGTATCCTTCATCATGAGGAAGAGAAGGAGATGCCTAAGCTCTTCCACATCAAGATTTAGGTCAAGAAGATCAAGATAGATGTTATGTTTGACTCTAGTTCATAGGATAAGCTCATAGCAATGAATTTGGTATGAAATCTTGGATTGGAGGTTCACGATCATCATATCCCCTATCCATTGGGTTGGGTAAAAAAGGATGCAGATATAAAGGTAACGAAACAGTGTAAGATTAAATTTGTTGTAAGTGTTAATTTTATTGATGAAGTGGAATTGGACGTGGTACGCCTTGAAGTATGTGGAGTAGTGTTTGGAATCCCTTAAATGTATATGAGGGATACAATATTCATGTGGAGAGCCAACCAGTACTGATTGATCAAGGATGGGAATTCTTACATCATCAATGTGCATAAAGGAAAGTCAAAGATTTCACTAGTAAGTGCCAACCAATCCAAGAAGTTGACTAGTTCTAGAAAGAAATATGTTTTGCTTGTCTTAATAGAAAATTAGTCTAATGATGAGTCAATGAGAGCACCCTCTACCTAGGATTGATGATTTTTTGGACCTATTGTAGCATTCCAAGTACTTCTCTAAGATGGATTTGAAATTAGGATATCACCAGGTATGATTCAAAGAAGAAGATACCTAGAAGACTTCCTTCAAGACAAAGAAAGGTTTGCATGAGTGGTTGGTTATGGCATTCGGTTTATGCAACACACTGGCTAAATTTATGAGACTAATGAATGATGTTTTACACCCTTATCTAGATTCATTTATTGTTGTGTATTTGGATTATATATTGGTTTATAGTGCTACCTTGTGGGAGAACATATCATATCTTATGGAGGTGTTAGAGACCTTGAAGAAGAACCACATGTTAGCCAATCTCAATAAATGTGAGTTTTCTCTATAGTCTTTGGTGTATTTGGAGTATGTGATCGGTGGAGGGGAGCTCAAGATAGATCCTGCAAATATGGATGCCATCACAAAATGGACAGTCTCTATAAAGGTTGTTGAATTCATAATTTTTTTTAGGGAAACACAATACTTGCGGAAGTTCATAGCTTCATTTTCAACGGTAGCTACAACACTCCATTCCATAATAGCAAGTGGTAAGAGTTTCATGTTGGGTATGTGTTATATTATTTGCATGGTTATAACCAATGTCTACATTGTATTGGGCATGAAGGAGGGTAAGAGGGGGTCGAAATCCCCGCTACACGGGGGTTCGGGGGAAGCACCCCTGAAAAACAAAATTTGGCGGTTTTGTGCGCCCATTTTTTGGTGGTTTTTCGACACATGGTTTTTGCCAATGGTTTTCTATTTATGGTTAAGGAATTAGGGTTGTTGAATAATATAGGCTATTGGATTAGGGTTTTGGATCCTGTAGGATCCTATATGTATATTATATTGTAAACAATGTATGATGTGAATGAATATAGAATATGATGGCTTTCCTGGTTTGGGTTTCTAGGGGAAAACTCTATGTGTAATGTGTGTATTTTCCATTGTATATTTTCTATTATTTTATTGAAAATATGTTTGTAGTAAATAATTGTACAAGGTTAAAATCTACATTTCCACTAGGGGAAGAATAAGAAGAAGGCCTTTGATGAGATGAAAATAAAGATCAGTCAAGCACCAATGCTCACACTACCAAACTTGTAGAATCCCTTCGAAGTGGAGATAGGTGCAAGTGGGTATGTGATGGAAGGATTACTGGTGCAAGGATAAAGGCATGTATGTTATCATTCTAAAGTATTTCATGGGGCATTTCTCAACTACCCTATCTATGGCAATGAGCTCTATGCCTTGGTAAAAGTTGTCAAAAAGTCGAAGCACTATATGATGGGAAAGGAGACCATCATCCACTCATATCACCAACCACTATAGTATTTGTAGGCCCATAGAAAGCTACAACAAACTAATCTTTACAAGTGGATGGGGTTTTTACAACAATTTAATTTGGTCATAAAGTATAAGAAGGGTATCACAAATAAGTTGGGAGACATGGTTTCATGACCACCCACATCCAATATTATAGCTTTGGGAACTCTGATGCACTTGGATACTTTTACCCATGATGCATATAAATAGTCCTACACGGAAGATGAAGAATTCAAGGAGGTGTTTCAACATCTATAGGGAAAAATTCATATAGAATAAGGTGGTGGAAATGTTAATTATAATTTTCAGAATGGTCTACTCTACAATCTCGACAAGCTCTATGTTCTTAAAGATGAACGATTGTATATTATTAGAGAGGCTCACACCTCCAAGGTTGTAGGACATTTTGGTGTTGGAAGACAATTTCCAACTTATAGTGGTATGTGTATTAGCTCAGAATGTAAGAATATGTAGCATGGTATATTAGAGTATGTATACTTTGTTGTACCAGCAAGCCCAGTAACAGGAAGCAAGGTCTATAACATCCCTTACCTATACCCACTTGACCTTAGGAAAGGATTTCCATGGATTTTGTGGGAGTTTTACAAACAACCAGGAAAAGACATGAATATATGTTTGTAGTAGTTGTCAGGTTTATAAAAATGTGCATTCTCTTGCCTTTTAAAAATACCATCAACGGACAAGAAGCAACAAAAAAATTCTTTGAATAGGTATGGGTGCACTTTGGGATACCAAGGAGCATATTCTCATAGGGATACCATATTTCTCAGTGCATTTTGGACTACATTGTGGGAGAAGATGGACACTAAGTTGAAGAGGTATACAACATTCCATCCACATACAGATGGGAAGACATAAGAAGTCAACAAGACTTCGGTGTAGCTTTTGAGGGGTTACAATTAGAAGCATTTGAAGACATGGGATGAAAAACTGATCTATATACAAAACTCTAATAATAGAGTAGTCCACACTTCTATTGGTAAGTCACATTTTGAAACTTTTTTTGGGTATTTTCCACCTTCACCATTAGATGTTGTATATGGAAAACAAGGAGGAGTGAGGGAGGACCTTATAAGAGATGCATTAAAATCATAAAAACATTGTTGAGAAGATCAGGTAGATACATTTGCAAGTACAAGAGATACTAAATAAGTCACAAGAAAATTACAAGGCTATACATGACCAACACGAAAGAGACAAAAAATTTAGAGTGGGAGATAGAGTACAATTACAATTGAATAAGGAAAGGCTACGATGTCCTAGTAAGAAGATGAAGGCTTTGCAGTATGGTCCTTTTGAGGTATTGGAAAATGTGGGATATAATTCCTATAGACTCATTCTACCCCCATACATGCGCATTTACTCAATAGTGAATGTGGAGAATCTAAAGCTCTATGATCCTTCCATGTTGGATCAGGAGGAGGAGCATGTCCTACCTTCCATAGAGGACTTAGAAACAAATTCTTAGGTAACGTTAGCAGAGGACACAACTTTTTAGAACCAATCCATAACTACAAGATAGGGGTAGAATGACCTTTGGAAGATGAGGTTGAAAGGATAAATTCTAGGCAAAGAAAATTCATAATCTAGGGAGAAGGTATAGGAAAAATTTCCTCACCTCATTTAGTAAATATTTTTGGGACCAAAAGCCTCCCTAAATGGGGAGGTTGTTGGGTATGTGTTATATTCTTTGCACAAGTAGTAGTGTTAGAGCGCCTGCGCCGGGCATGCAGGGGGGTTAGAGGGGGGCGGAGCCCCCCGCGCGGGGGTTCGTGGGCAGCAGCCCCGAATTTTTTTTTTTCGGGCCAACATATTTCTGCCGGGCCGACATATTTCTGGGACGACATATTTCCGGGACGACATATTACCGGGACGACATTTTTCCGAGACCACATGATATTAGGTGGTTTTTTCGGCACATCGTTTTTTGCCGATGGTTTTCTATTTCCGGTTAAGGAATTAGGGTTTTGGACTAATCCAGGTCATTGGGTTAGGGTTTTGGATGCCGCTGGCTCCTATATGTATATTGTATTGTAAACAATGTAACACAATGTATGGATATAATATATGTTGGTTTTCCCGGTTTTGGTTTTCCAGGTGAAAAATCTCTGTGTAATGTTTGTATTTGCCATTGTATCTTTTCTGTTCTTTTCTAAATATCAGTTTGTAGTAGATATTGTACAAGGTTAGAATTTACATTTGGTATCAGAGCTTTATTGGCTTCAGGGAGATGCCTTTGTCGTCAAGGGTTTGGCTCGAGACTGTGATAAGCCTTGTTACAGTGGGAGATATGTGGTATTGTTTCTCAAGTGAAAAGGAATGGCAAGCAATTCGAGGATGGAGATCGAGAAGTTTAATGGGAAAAGATTTGAGCTGTGCAAGCTCAAGATGGAATATCTTTTGGTGGACAGAGATCAGTGGATCGTGGTAGATCCAGGTACGAAACCTATAGGAACTTCTGCAAATGACTGGAAAAAGACGGATCAGAAGGCAAAGAGCACAATTCGACCGTGTCTCTCCGATTCAATATTACTGAATGTGTCAGAGGAATCTACAGCCAAAGATTTATGGGAAAAGTTGGGGAATTTGTATCAGTCTAAGTCCCTGGTAAATAAACTATTCCTGAGAAAGAAGCTGTATAACTTGAGGATGAGAGATGG
>JZKD02S0005905.1:260130-272725 GCA_000966675.3 Picea glauca
ACCAAGCCAAACACCAAATTGGTGTATGAGACCCCCTTGTTTTTGGGAAAAGGGACCCCTTCACAAACTGATTTGGTTGCTAATGTATATGGAGGTATACATACCCTACCCCCCTCTAGATTTAAACTTGTGACCTCCAAGGAGGAAACACATATTCTTAACAATTAACCATTATGACTATATTAAATTTTTTTATTATATATCATTTTCATATATTAATAATTTATTATTTATTCTATTTTCATATTAATAATAATAATAATAATAATATATATTTTAAGGTCATGGCCAAGACATACACCAAATTGGTATATGAGACCCCTTGTTTGTGGGACAAAGGACCCCCTCCACCCAACGATTTAATAGTAATTATTTATTATCATTTATTTTCTATGCACAATAATCTAAACTTTCCATTATTATTTTTAAGTCTCATCTCGTAATTCTAGAGTAGCCTAGATTATATGGAAATGTGATGTGGCATACACGGATTTGAGGTGGCACACACATATTATTATTTTATAATTTCCTTAGGAGACCCATTTTTGGAGAAAATTTCCTCTAATGATTGTGGATTTTTGTTTTTTCCTCGAAAAAAAAGTGTAATTCTATTCATCCAAAGAGAACCAAATTACATTTTTTAGGTGCCTTAAGCACAACCCAAATAAGGGTAGAAAGATCCCATGGGGACATAAAAGCTGGCTGGAAAGCCATAAAGAAAGAATATATACAAATACTGGGAAGAAACCTCAAATAGACCAGAAAATCCAGATCAAGAGATCTTGTCAAAGAGGTAACCCCATAATGCACTCCCAACAAAACCCTGGTGGTTGGATGGAGCAGGTCAGAGTGGTATAAAATCCTCACTTCATTAGAACTAGATAACAACAACATCGATGGAGACCTCAACCAACAACAGTAAGACCAGACGCTGCACGCCCTCTCATAGGACCTCAAAGTGTCCTCACAACACCACACACCCAAAAGATAGGACCCCAAAGATCTGACACAAATTCCTACATATATGGGGAAAAAGCATCAACAATCACCAAAAGGAGCCAGATCAGAGCATACATCAAACCCTGAACAAACCAAGAAAACCAGGGAAAGGAACTGGAACCCAAGAGTAAGAACCCACACTAGATTTGCACACCCACGAGGGTAAAAATCCATGGGAAGAGAAACCCCAAGAGACCCAAGATGAGAGATGGAACATGAAATTCCTCCAAAGATAAAAAAGAAGGATGGACCAAGTCAGAGAGGCATCCAATCCTCTCAAGAAAAAAGAGGGTCCAAAAAACTCCAAACACTAGCCGGGAAAGTCAGAGACTCGGCATTCAAACTTTGAAATGAGGGACAAGAAGCCCTTGGAATGCATCAAACCTTGAAAATGACCCCAATAACATGGAGATAGAATATAAACCAACAGAATAATACTCTCGGGGTAAAAACAGATCTTACTAGGAAAAACACCAGGTGGTACCCTGTAGACACACCCAAATGAAAGACTGCGACCCAAAAAAAAAGGATCTTCTTCGATGACATACTCCGACACCACCAAAGGGAAAATATCTGGGCATGAGACATGATCTGAGAAAATAAGAACAATGAACCATGACCTCCATACAGAGAAATCTTGATCTGCACACAAAGAACGATCGACGAAAAATAGAAAATATCCCCACAGGAAAATCCATGAAAGAAAGGCACCACAACAGGGAGATAACCTCATGGGGAATAGTCTTTAGGATGAAGGAGGAAACAATGAGCGGGTGTCAGAAGTGAAAGGTGAAAGCATGGAGTCTGTGGCTAGGGAAACCCTAGTTGAAGACCCCCCACATGATGGTATTCAATTTTTCAATCAATGATTGTGGAAATTTTCATACATACTTTGTCAATTAAATTATTTCTCGATGCATTTTTATGTAACAACCTCACCACTTTCAATCACATTGGTGCGCTATAAACATAATAAAATACATGTATATTGTGTTTTTCCAAATCATGTTGATGTTGTTGTTGTTTGATTTATAAAATGTATTATAAGTACACTAATGATTTCTTTGTTTTTAAATTAAATTTAAGATGTATCATTCATTAGAGTTTAGAGTTTCCATATAATGCCATATAATGTTTAACTTGAGGTAGTCCCCCAACCCTCTTTTCGAGGTCTGCACAAGATCTTTTAAGTTTGGTCCTCAGAGTCTGAATGGCCCTCTTAATTCCTCTCGGGGAATTATTCACTCACCCTCTCCGAGTATAGTTCACAGGCCCTCCTGAGTTGTGCCCCCACGATCATTCATCGGCATGAACCCTGCGATCAAACCACAACTCTCATTGGGACTTTTTCCCTTTTCTTTTAGGGATACCAGATTTAGCGATTTCACAAATCCCGTTGTTGAGCGCCTTGCCCCTTCAACCTATGAAACCCGAAATACCAAACTCTTGACTCCCGGGGTCCCGAAACCTGAATTACCGAAATCCTGAAAAGTCCACCCTCAAACCTACTACACTTCACGACTTTGGGATTTCCTTAGCACTATGTCTCATCCCTTTGTCAACAAGGTTCTCGATATGCCAAATCCCGAAACACTAGTGTTCCACTTCCAAGGAAAATCAATGGTTGTGGTTCTTCCCCTTGATCCAACGGTTAGCGTGATTTCGCATACCAGGAGTTCGTAAGGCTTGTTCTTGAACTCTCTGTCTCCTATACCTTCCAGAACTCGAATCTCCAAAATGTCGAAATGGGTTTTGCTTCTCCCGAGATTTCACGAATCTTGTTGAGAGGGTTCCTGACTTTTCAAGTGTCCCCTCGATCTATGCTTTGTGCTTGACGTGGACTCCTGCCACCTGTCACCTTTTCCATTTTTCAGAACTTGGACCACCTTTCGACAGCCCCCCTATTTCGGGTTTTCAGGTACCGAGAGTTCGAAACTCTCGACCTTAAACTTCTTTCACTACGACCCTGAATTCCGGAACCTCGATTTACCGAAATGACGAAACACACTTCCTCAATTTCCTTCGCATTTCACGATTTCGGTACTTCTGATGTGGAGTGTTTTGCCCCTTGTCAATGGGAATGTCGAAAAATTGATTCCCGAAATCCTGAAAAATACTCTATCGCAACTTCTGATTTTAGACTTTCCTCCCTACTGAGTCTCGATCACCTGTCCTCAGGATTTCTCAAACCCCAAACTCCGAAGTTCTGAATTTCGAAACTCGTCACTCTTGGACTTCACACACGAAACCTCCTTTCGCATTTCAGGATCTTAATTAACCAAGGTTTTGGCTTGCACTCTGGGCTCCTGAACCCCGAATTCCCGATATGATCTAACGACATAAATAGGTCACAATCGACGGTCCACGTTGACTCTGCCTCTCGAAGGATAGATCTATCCAATGCTTAACTCCCCTACAACTTTCTTGGATCCTACGGTCCCCGCTATTTCGGGAGTTCTCCTCGGAGAATTTCAACCGCTCAATCTCCTCCTCAAAGAACATCTGGCTCAAATCAAACTTGTGATCCTCCTCTGGAATTCAACCTCTGCATAACTACTTTTATTTCCTACCTTTCTCTTGAATGATTCAAAGGTCCTAATCCTCTTGAGCTTTCTTCGCAACCTCGGGTCTCCTAAAAGACTTCTATGCACACTCCTTGCAGCACTTCTTCAAATATTCTTGAATATTTGAATCTCTTGACTCTATGCAACTCTGCAACAACAATCCTTCAATCTCTCAACCTTAATTTATAAGTTCTAAGGTCTCGATCTGCCTGTGCACACCTTTCACGTCTTCTATGCTTGTCTTGCACTTCTACTAGAATGAGAACAATGGTATCCCTACTGATCTTTCAGAGATAAACCTTGAACCTTGTCAACGCACACCTTACAGACACTTTCACTGCACTCCTTGCAGGAACTTCTCTCACTCAGGGAGAGAAACAATTGAAACTCATTCTCTCTCTCTTAGTTTTCAAACATCCAACATGAAAAAACATACATTCACACACAGCATAATAACAAATGCATGACAGAGAGAATACAACAACCATAAGCATAGCATTCAACATGTATACACAGAAAGCATTATAACACCATGAGTCTGAATCAAAGCTTCATATATTAATTCAGAACTTTTGTACATGGGTTCTTCTCCACAACTCTCTTCTTCTCCTCTATGCTAATGTTCTTAATCCTACCATCTCTGACTGATACAATGATACAAAGGTGAGGGTGTCTATAGTTGTTTTCCCTCTAGCTCCTAAAACCGTCTCATCTAGAATTTAAATCTATCTACTTTCATTAACTGGCATAAATGCCTCTGCATCCTATAGATGAGAGTGAATCGCTCACGATCCGTTTACAATATGGAAGTACGCCTTCTTAACTATTTCATTAATGTCTGCACATCCAAACTTTCAAAAACATTTCAAAACGTTTTTGACATGTGCCAAAATGTGATGGCGTTCATCCCAGCTGTCTTCCACCTCCATGCTTGCTTGCTGCTGAAGATGCTCCCGCATCATAACTCTTCTTCAAGGTGAATTGTTTGTTATCCAACAAGATGCAATATGTCGATTAAACATGTTTATAAAGAAAAATTACTCTTATGAAATGTTATTTTCTCATTTATTTTATTGATAACGTTATAATAATTCTTCGTAATTAAATTTATAATTGTTTTATTTTAAAAAAATTATTATAATCATAATTATTAAATATGAAAACAATATCATTAATAATAATTCGTTTTAAATATGATTTAATTTTTTTTTATATAATTATTACATATGTAAATGAAATCATTATTAATAATAAATTTTGATATACACAATTTGTTTTAAATGACTTTATGATTTTTTGCTAGACCACAAAATTTATGAATCTCCTCATAAGGAAATGTAAGAATTAGAGTTCGTTAGTGAAGAAATTAATTAATTTGTTCATGTTAAAAGTATCTTAAATTAAATTAATTTTATATAATATTTAAAAATATAAAAAATATTAATCAAACCCAATAAATAAAATAAACAAAAGTCCATGTGTAGACATTATAGGGATATTAATCCCCATATTTAATGTAATGATTGCAACATGCAACCAACCACTTTATAAAACAAATGTCAAATTAAGCAATACATTTAAATTAGTTCCATTGAAAATCCAAAAATACAATTACTCAAGCATATTTTTCTTACGCCCCAAGGGGATGTCTAAAAATAGACCAAGTTCTTCTCACTAAAATTTTGTCCGCAAATGGTTACAAGAATCCAGCACCTCCAAACACCTATTAGTTCATTCATGGCCCAAAAATGCATTTCAAAAGGGCACAAACTATACAACTGGTTATAAAATCATCATGCGCTCAGAATATAAAGGAAGCGCACGCACATGCACCAGTTGAAAATGCAGGGAAAGCACACATGCACCCGATGCACGACTGTGGATGCAAAAATCCACACACACCTCATAACGACACATTAATGATTCTGGTTGACCTCCCACCCACTTCTGGTTTACCTCCCAAGTCAATTTGACTCCCAAATCTGAGTTGAATCCGAGTGGGGGGCTGGTCAAAGACCTAAAGGTTCCCTAAAGCGCCCCTTGTTCACACTAAAGACTGGTTGGATAATGCCTTGAATATTTACTATAAAAAGAGGCCATGGGTGCACTATATTTCCAAGAATCTATTTGTATTGTTATGCTACCTCCATTCTCCTGCAAGGAATCTCTTTCCTCATTGGAGCATATAAGAACCATTTCATTGGGCTATTTACATCACCTATTGAGTGAATGAGATTTGGATTTATTCACCATTTTCTTTTAGTTTTCTATTTGTAAGAAGAGCTCTCTCATTTTGGGTTCAATATCCCTCCCTTGGAGGAAGAGGGGACCCATAAGCCTCCCTTTCTTATTGGTGTTTGCCCACTAATACAATCTATCCATTGGTGGCATGAATATTGGTCAATTGTATGGTTAATTTTGGTTCTAATTCCCTTATGCACTTTAGTTTAGTTTCTTTAATTGTTGTTATCTTAATTGTCTGTTTATTTCTTGTGCTTGATATTTCTAACTCTTGCACTAACTTCTATCATGTCCAACTAACCCAACTGGATTGCAAATGTCCCTCTTTTGCTCATTCAGGTGATGAAAATGATACAACAAATTGGTGACTCCACTGGGGAAAGGTATCAATTTCCTCCCCATTTGGATTGTTTGAGCACTTCTTTTTGGTTTATTTGACTTGCAGGGATCATAACTGGCCCAAGCCTACCTGCAAAAATCTAAATTCAAAGCTGAGATAAGAGAATTTCATTCGAAATTTTCTTCCCGGCCATGTATCAAAAAGTGCACGGGTTTGTTAGCCCACAGGTGTGCCTTTCGAGCACGTGTGCCAAGAGAAATTTTCTCCTCAACACATTTTTCTCATGTGCGCTAACAGGTTGTTGTTTATTTGCACATTGGCGCCACATGTGCCTCTGTAGACTTTGCGACCCGTGCATCTGTCCAAAAATTCAACATTGTAAGGGTTTTTTTGTGATGTTTTGAAGGCCCGTAGCCTTATAAATATTGATTCCATGCAATTTTTAATATGCACCACACTTAGATTCCCTCTCCACATGAAGGGTTAGTCAAAACATAGGCACTTAGGGGGTTAAAATCCACATTTCTCCTCTTTTTGTTTTCATTTTTTCCACATGGATGGCTTACTTTGATTGTAAAAGTTAAGTTGGAATCATTCAATATCACATATATAAACACTTGTATCGAGAATAAAATTCAAACTTCAATCATAGAGTATGCTCTTCTCTCACACCATAGAGAGATCTTGAGAATAAAAAAAACAATTGAAGGAAGATTTCATCTCCCTTAAGAACAAAATATTTAGGAGAGGACAAAAACCCCCTTTGGGACTCCTCTTAGTTTCTTTTCAAAAACATCTTAAATTTGTAAGGGCCCATACATTCCCACATGATACAAAGATAGGATAGTTTTGAAGCTACTTTCTTAGTTTACATCACTAGGGGAGTTTAAAGATTATTGAAATGGGCCCATACATGCCCATATGTCCACAATCTAGGATAGTCTTTTGAATCTTTTTTGGATTAAATCACATTAGGGAGTTCAAAGGATTGGTAAGGACCCACATGTCCACATGCTAGTGTTGGACAACTGAGAGGGGGTGGGGTGAATCAGTTGTTACCATGCTTAAACAATTATGCTTATTTTAAATTCTTTACAGAGCACTCAATGAAAATCAAAATAATGCAGGGAAGTAAGCAATAGAACATTCAACATCATTCACACATATGAGATACACAGAGACAAATATTTCCTGAGGAAACCCATAAAGGGTAAAAACCTCTTCTTCTTTATATGATAAGTAATCTTTACATTCTGTACATTATCATACATATGAGCTTCAACTCATTGTGAGGCTGCAACCTCTGTTTTGCAAGCTACAACTTGCTAAGAGCACCAAATCTCTGTTTTCTCTAGCACCTACTAGAAGGAAGCACCAACTCCCTAGTTTCTCTAGCACCCACTAGAAGGAAGCACCAACTCTCTGAGTGTTCCAGCACCAACTGGATGTAAGCACCAACTTCTAGTCACACAAGCACCACTCTATATAACAGAGAACAACAGTTCTCCCTTGCACCACCCTGCCACCCTAGTTTCTCTGGTTGCAACCAGATGGAAGGTACAACTCTCTGTGTTCAAGAACCCACTTGAACCTATGAGGACAATTGTCCTCCCTAGCACCTCCCTACCACCCTGAAATATAAATATTTTCTACTGAAACTTATTATAGTGATATAATGTTCATCAATGGCTTACCAGTCTCATCACTGTTTTGCTACACTGCCCCACTTTGTTTGCCTCACTGTCTTCCTGCACAAATGCCTTGTGCTTTCTGTTCTTTTGCATTTTATGCTCTCTGCACCATGTCCATTCAATGCACCATTCCTCTTCTGTTTATTTCAGCTACTGCACACTGCATCCTTCTACACACCTCTGTCACTCTCAACACCCTCATCTCTTCTTTGTTCTATGTTTTTATACTCTCTGTGCACCTTCTTCGTCAACCATGCATAGTGCCTCTACATCCTCTCTACCGTGCCACGGTTCTCCTCCTTGGGTTGTTCACTGCCACTCCACCTCACCACTGCTTCACTCCCTCGAGCATGAACATGCTCTCTCTGTTCTACATGTTATCCTCATGTCGAGTCCTCTTCCTGATCATCATGGCAATTCTTCAGTTTTTCTGGTGGCTATGCCCATGCATTCATCATCACTAGGTGTTATGCTAAGATTCCTTAGCCTGTCTAATAGATGAGACTCTTCGTCTTCTCTGTCACAGTCGAGCTCATTCCCTCTTTTGCAGTTCCAGGCTCTGATGGTCTTACATATGTCAATGGACTCTATGAACAGTCTTCATGCCACTGGAAGATGCCTCAAGACTCTTCATATTCTTTGGCGATCACCTTGAATTCTTTTCGAGTCCTCTAACAGAAACCATCAGTCTTTTCTAGCATTTACATTGTGAACCTCCAAGAAAACACATCAGAAACTGAATCATAATTGATCAATTAACTATGAAGAGCAACAGTAGCCCTTCGATCAGATTTCCAATTATCCAACACTGTTGGATTACAAGCACAGGGTCTCACGTTTATTTCCCCATTTCGCATTATGACATTTCGACATTCCTATGGTGAAGTGTTTCGACACTCCAACTCTCGGGGTCCGAAACCTACACCAAAAGGTGTTTTTTTGGCATTTCTGCATTTCGGCATTTCGACATTCCTTGTGGTGAAGTGTTTCGACACTCCAACTCTCGGTATCCGAAACCTACACCAAAAGGTGTTTTTTCGCATTTCCGCATTTCGACATTCCTTTTGGTGAAGTGTTTCGACACTCCAACTCCCGGTATCCAAAACCTACACCAAAAGGTGTTTTTCGCATTTTCGCATTTTTTGTTTCGAGGATTCTATGAAGAGTCGTCTCGACTCTCCATGTACCAAAATATGAAATGGAGCTTGTCTCTTCGAGCTCTTCTCTATAACTCTTCGATGATGTGACCACCGATGGTGACCAAGTGCTTATCCATAAAGCGCTTTCACAATTTCTCATTTCGACATTCCTATGATGAAGGGTCTCGACACTCCAAGTCGCAATCACCGAAATGGAGCTTGGTTGCACTAGCTCCTTCCGCCATCTTCAGTAGATGTGACCACTGGCTGTGACCACAGCCTACACCAAAATGTGTTTTCGCATTTCGACATTTTGCGATTTCACATGTCGCAAATTCCTGTTGTGAGGCATCTCAACTCTCCAAGTCGCGATCTCCAAAATTCCATGTCGCAATTTCATATTTCGGCATTTCACGATTTTGACAATTCTTGTGATGAGATATCTTGATGCTCCATGTTGTGATCCCCAAAACTCCAAAACTCCATGTCACTATCTCTGAAACTCCAAGTCGCGATCTCGCATTTTGGAATTTCGCGATTTCGCAACTTCGGGTCTCCTGTGATGAAGAGTCTTGACTCTTGACTTCTCCAACTCTCGGTATCCAAAACTCCAAAATGGAGTTTACGCTTCTGATCTTTCCATGCCATCATCGCTGCTGATCTTCCTTGCCTGCCTGTTTTCCATCAAATGAACCAACACACTCTTGCACTCTACGTGCACCTCTGTACTATCTCTTCTGGTCTTCACCAGCTTTCTCTGTTGCGTCTCCCCAAAATACTTTTGGTGCCTGCTTGGCACATTGTACCTACACTCAAGCCATCATCGCTACTGTACTTTCCATCAATGATAAGAATACGCTGCCTGTAAAACATGCCAACAATCTCCACCTTTGGCATTGATGGCAACAAAGGCACCCAGACCTATTCTTTTCTCCCTCTTTGACATCAATTTCAAAGAAAACATGCTCCCCTTGAGCTGTTGCAGTATTTTTCGGAGGTATCAGATATTCAATCAATACAAAATTCCCCTAACAGGATGGACTCTCTTAGGTGTGAGATGGGATGACACCCAGCTTCTATAAGATATATTCAAATGGTGTCTTGGCTAGGGGTTTAGTAAAGATGTCTGCAATTTGTTCTGTGGTTGGAATGTAATGGACCTGAACAATCTGATTGGTGACCTGGTCTCTCAAAAAATGGTATTTTTTGGGAATATGCTTGGTCTTGGAGTGGAATACAGGATTCTTGGACACACTAATGGCACTAGTGTTATCACAATTAATTGGGATCGGTGCAGCGTATTTTACCTCCAAGTCTGCAAGTGTCTGAATCATCCATAATACCTGAGTGCAATAGGTAGCAACAACAATGTACTCTGCCTCTGTAGTTGATAAAGAAATGGAACCTTGCTTTTTACTCAACCATGCTACTAGAGAATCTCCTAAGAAGAATGCACCTCCACTCATGCTTTTCCTTTAATCCATGCAGTTAGCCCAATCAACATCTGAGTAGACTGATAATTGAAAATTCTGATTCTTAGGATACCATAGGCCATAGTTCATTGTTTCTTTCAAATATCTGAATATCCTTTTGACAGCTAGCAAATGAATCTGTTTAGGTGCAGACTGATATCTTCCTACCATTCCAACTGCATGCATTATGTTTGGGCGAGATGTTGTGATGTACAATAGGCTTCCTATCATTGACCTATATGAACTTTGATCAACATCATGTGAGTCATCATCCTTGCTTAATTTGCATCCAGTAACCATAGGTGTGCCCAGAGGTTTAGAATCTTCCATTTGAAACCTTTTCGACATTTCTCTTAGATATTTTTCTTGAGAAATGAACATCCATTCAAACCTCTGAGTAATTTGTAGACCAAGAAAAAATGACAGTTCACCTATCATATACATTTCAAACTCAGACTCCATGGCAAAAGCAAACCATTGTACCAATGAATCCTTATTACATTTGAAGATGATGTCATCTACATAGACCAACACAATGAGCAAATCATTATCCTCTGTTTTGATATATAGATTGTTGTCAACTGTTCCTCTCTTGAACCCTTTGTCTTTGAGATATGTATCCAGTCTGTGATACCAGGCACAAGGGGCTTGTTTTAACCCATATAAATCTTTCTTCAGCTTGCATACTAAGTCAGGGTTATCAGACAGTACGAAACCCTCTGGTTGTTCCATATAGACTTCTTCATTTAAATATCCATTTAGAAAATATGACTTGACATCCATTTAATAGACTTTAAACCTTTTATGACAAGCATAGAAAAGAAATATTCTGATAGCTTCTAATATTGCTACGGGCGCAAATGTTTCATCAAAATCCAGTTCTTCTATTTGAGCATAGTATTTACAGGCCAATCTTTCTTTGTTCTTGACAACATGTTCCTGCTCATTCAACTTATTCTTAAAGATCCATTTGGAACCAATGATATTTTTACCTTCAGGTCTATGAACCATCTCCCACGTATTTTTTTTCTCAATCTGATCAAGTTTATCATTCATTGCTTTAACCCAATGGTCATATTTGCTAGCTTCATTAAAATTCTTGGGTTCTAGCATGGATATGAAAGCTATATGTGATTGTTTGGTGTTTTTGATTATCTTTCTTCTGGTTTGTACACCTTTGTCTTTTTCACCAATTATCTGACTTGTAGGATGATTCTTTTGAGTGATTATGGAGGAGGAATTTGAAGTTGTCTGTTGATTTGAGTTTGTCTGAGTATCTGTGTCTTCATTTGATTCAGAGTCTTCATTTTTTTATTCTTGGACCTATTCATCTTCAACATTATCCATGTCCTCTGTAGAAGACTCATTATTGTACACCTCTCTTGCTAGGATTCCTTCATCAACTTTTATGTCAATACAGTCAACCATTTAATGCGGCCTCTTATTATAACATCTGTATTCTTTATTTTTTGTAACATACCCTAAGAATATACCTTCATGATCCCTATCATCATATTTGCCAAGGTTCTCTTCATTATTCTTTATGTAAAATTTACTCCCAAAGACTTTGAAGTGTTTGATTGAAGCAGGTCTCCCATACCACAGTTCATAAAGTGTCTTGTCACTTTGTGGTCTGAGGTGGGATTTGTTAAGAACATGGAATTCTGTTTTTATTTCTTCTACCCAATAGGTTTGACCAATGTTCTTCTCATTCATCATTGACCTGGCCATTTGCTGCACTGTTCTGTTTTGCCTCTCAACTACTCCATTTTGTTGTGGAGTTCTTGGGATTGTGTATTCTCTTTTGATCCCATGCTCATCACAGAATTCCTTGAAATCACTTGACATAAATTCTCCTCCTCTATCTGATCTTACTTCCTTTAACCTCTTTCCTGTTTGATTCTCAGTTAAAGCCTTAAATATTTTAAACTTCTCAAATGCTTCAGCTTTTTCCTTGAGAAAGGCAACCCAAGTAAGTTTGGAGTAATCATCAATAATCATCATGAAGTAGTTTTCTTTCCCTATGTCTTCCTGTCTTGATGGTCCACATAAATCCATATGAACTAGTTAGAGTGGTTTCTCTGTTGAAGTAGAGCTCTTGGACTTAAACTGTGTCCTAGTTAGCTTTCCTACTTGGCAGGGTTTACAC
>JZKD02S0005905.1:272775-287062 GCA_000966675.3 Picea glauca
GAGCTCTTGGACTTAAACTGTGTCCTAGTTAGCTTTCCTACTTGGCAGGGTTTACACATAGAATCTTGGGGCTTTGATATTCTCGGAAGATATTTTACTGCCTCAAGATTTTTGAGCTTGATTAAGTGTTCAAAGTTTAGATGTCCAAGTCTCCTATGCCATAACCAACTTTCATCATACTTACTTAAGTGGCATTCTTCTTTTTCTTTTTTTAACACATAGACATTGTTTTTTGTTCTTATCCCTTTTGCAACTAGCTGTCCCAAATTCACAGTTTTTATTCTACAGTCTTTAGAGGTAAAAACGAATTCACATCCTCGATCACAGACTTTACTGACACTAAGCATATTATGTTTCAGAACTTCTACAAACAACACATCTTGAGCTTTCCCTTTGCCATTACTCAAACTTACCATTCCTTTACCTTTTATTTTTCCTGGTGCATCATTTCCAAAAGTTACATTCTCTGATTTGGTTTCACTTAGAGTTAGAAACTTACTTTTGTCTCCAGTCATATGTTTGGAACATCCAATGTCAATATACCAGGGATTCTTTTGTCTTTGGGATGATAACACTAGTCCACACTTGTCATCTGCTTTCTTCTTCCAAACCTTGACATTTTCAGTAGTGGAGATCAAATCTGGCTTGTAATTCCTTAAGCGACAATCTGCAACTTTATGTTCATAGTTATGACAAATGTAACATTATGGTTCACTAAATATAAGATCATAGCGATTTTTATGCTCATAACTATGGTTATGTTTAACCTACATCCTTTTCCCAACCATTGCATGATTTATAGTCTGAGGTTGTTTGTTGCTTGGTTGTCTCGATCTTTATTGTGGAAGATGGTTATTCGTTGAATATCTTGATTGTTCATATCTAAATCTTAAAGAACAATTTATATCTTTGTGACCAAAATTAGAGTAGAAAAAACAATAACCATAGAAAAAACCTTTGTACCTTGAAAAAGTCTGTCTTCTTTGAGGAGGTCGATTTCTTTCATGCCGATAATATCTCTGATCTACAGATTCAGTTTTGGTACTTTTTCTTTCATTCCTTCTTGGTGGATGATTTTCTTTCTTTGTTTCTACAGAGTGACTGTTGTCAATGTTTGAGGATTTGACAAACTTGATAGGTTCTGTATTACTTGGATGATCACTACTTGATCCTTCTTCATACCCCAATCCAGATTTCAACTTTGGGTTTCTTTGCTGATTTAGAATGGAGGTTAATCCTTCTGAGGCTTTAATACTATGCATATTTTGGTGATACAATCCCTTAAACTTCTCCATTTATTTTTTGGTTGTCACTATCTCTTCTTCTAAGGCTTCACATCTTGCCTTCTTTTCTAATAAATGTTGTTTCAAAATGTCTTCAATTTTCTTTGCCTCTTCTAATTCCACTTTTAGTAGGGAAAAGTATTCATCAGACTGTTTATTGTCTTTCTTGAACTGTATCAGCAATTGTTTTTGCTTTCTATTCTTAATTCTACGTCTATCAATTTCTTCCAAAGCACTGATTGATTCACCTTCCATATCCACCACAGCTTCTTCATCATCCATTTCACCACCTGTGTGTTCATCATCAAAATCTCCCATAGCCACAAGCATAAAATCATTTAGTTTATCTTCAATAGAAGAGTCATTGTCTTCATCATCTCAAGGATCATCATCATTGTTTACACAAAGACTTTTCTTCTTAAAATTATTCTCTTTAAATAAATTTCTGTGTTTGTGCTTCTCCTCATCATCACATGCCTGATCCTTTCTTTTGTGAGGACATTTATTTGCAAAATGACCTATCTTACCACAATTGAAACATTTGAAAGGCAGATTACCTTTGTATTTGCCTGATCCCTTCTTCAGTCTCTTCACAAATTTTTCTTTAATTTCAACAGGCTCAAAATCCTCATTCTGGTCTTCCTTAAATGATGCTTCTCTAGAGGTGGGTTTATCTTTAACTATTCTCATTTCATATGCAGTCAATGTTCCTAGAAGTTGATCAAACTCCAAGGTTTTTAGATCGTTAATTTCTTCTATAGAAGAGACCTTCGGGTTGAACCTATCTGGTAGAGATCTCAAAAAATTTTGAACTAATAAAGGTTCCTCAATTTTTTCACCAAGTGCTTTCATTGCATTTACCAGTTCTTCAACTCTCAGAAAGTATTTTCCAACAGTTTCATCTTCTTTCATCTTCAGTTATTCAAACTATACTCTGTAGGTTTGAAGCTTGGCATCCTTTACCTTCTCATTACCTTCATAACTGCTAATGAGTTTGTCCCACATTTCTTTGGCAGTTCCTAAGTGCATAACTTTTACGAATTTTGCTTCTGCAAGCCCACTCAAGATAGCATTCATAGCCTTAGTGTTGAAGCTAAATTCTAGCTTGTCATCCTTATTAGCTAGTACAACTGGCTTCACATAATCAATATCTACCACATCCCAAACATCTGCACCTAAAGCCATTATGTAGGTTCTCATTCTAACTTTCCAGAAGGCAAAGTTTGTTCCATTGAACAAAGGGGCCTTATTGGTTGAATTTCCTTCATGGATTGACATGTTTAAGCTCTAGGATCTACCCTTAAATAAAAGGGGTAGGCTCTCATACCAATTGTTGTACAACTGAGAGGGGGGGTGAATTAATTGTTACCGTGCTTAAACAATTATGCTTATTTTAAACTCTTTACAAAGCACTCAATGACAATCACAATAATGCAGGGAAGTAAACAATAGAACATTCAACATCATTCACACATATGAGATACACAGAGATAGATATTTCCCAAGGAAACCCATAAAGGGTAAAAACCTCTTCTTCTTTATATGATAAGTAATCTTTACATTCTATACATTATCATACATATGAGCTTCAACTCATTGTGAGGCTGCAACCTCTGTTTTGCAAGCTACAACTTACTGAGAGCACCAACTCTATGTTTTCTCTAGCACCTACTAGAAGGAAGCACCAACTCCCTGGTTTCTCTAGCACCCACTAGAAGGAAGCACCAACTCCTTGAGTGTTCTAGCACCAACTGGATGGAAGAACCAACTTCCAGTCACACAGGCACCACCCTGTATAACAGAGAACAACAATTCTCCCTTGGACCACCCTGCCACCCTGGTTTCTCTGGATACAACCAGATGGAAGCTACAAATCCCTGTGTTCAAGAACCAACTTCAACCTCTGAGGAAAATTTTCCTCCCTAGTACCTCCCTACCACCCTGAAATATAAATATTTTCTACTGAAAATTATTACAATGATATAATGTTCATCAATGGATTACTAGTCTCATCACTATTCTACTACACTGTCCTACTCTATTTGCCTCGCTGTCTTCCTGCACACATGCCTTGCACTTTCTGTTCTTCTACATTTTATGCTCAGTGCGCCATGTCCATTCAATGCACCATTTCTCTTCTATGTATTTCAGTTGTTGCACACTGCGTCCTTCTACACACATATGTCACTCTCAACACCCTCATCTCTTCTTTGTTCTACGTTTTTATACTCTCTGTGCAGCTTCTTTATCAACCATGAATAGTGCCTCTACATCCTCTCCACTGTGACATGGTTCTCCTCCTCGGATTGTTCATTGCCACTCCACCTCACCACCGCTCCAGCTAGTTCTCTAGGAACTTTAAAATTCCGCAAGGTTGTACCAATGGAATATAGTAAGATAGGTAATCAAAACTTGTAAGGACCACACAAAGTCCACATGTTGCAAGGTGACACCTAAATTATTAAAAATTTGACACATTTTATCACTTGATCACACACAAAGTCACTACTCACTCACATAGTTTCGTCTCAAATCGTGGAGGTTGAAGTAAGTTTCCCCCAAATGGGATTTCAGAATGCCCCACCCCTTTTTCTTGAAGGAACTATCCACTCCCACTTAATTGGAACGAGATTGGTTCACACCCCCAATCTCACAAACAACCACATCTAAATTTTTTCTAAAAACTCGCTAAGTTTTCCTCCACGGGAGGTGCCAAAAGAATTTTTTTAGTCTAGGTAGGATCTCAGGGATAGGCATCCAAATAAATCCACATTATCTAGTTCTCACATCTTCAAACATTAGAAGTTGACAAATAGGGAACTTTAAATCATCCAAGTCAAGTGTTCCTAACACCATAAGGAAGAGATACACTCATGAAGGGTCGAAGGCCGAGGTCCAGTTGTTTTGTGCATCCCCCCTTGAGGCACCGACCTCTTGGATGATATCTAACCCATGACCCATTTCTGAGGCCGAAAATCTAAATGTCGCACTTTGACTGAGTTACCTAGCGACCAAATTTTAGGACATCTACCCAGGTGGCAATTGTGGGATGCAATTCCACCTTGATCGGATTTTTTGTGGCTATTGGGAAATATCGCCAACTCTTTTGGGATATGTACCCTCTACCCCTCATTATAACTAATTGTTTCATCCTTCACTAGTTCCTCTTCCGGTGGCTTCAGAACCCACTATTGAGTGCTATTGGAAGGTCCAGTGCATTTTGAGAGGAAGGAAATTGCATATTTTAGGACACTAGCATTTGTTTTCTTTGTTCTCCCACATGGAAAAAATGCACCTACCCACATATATGCTTCTTTGTCAAATGATTTATGTATGATTCTCTTGTGATTACACAACGATTGTGAGATATATTGTGAAGGTCCAAGTTATACAAAGTCTCTTGTTCATTTATTACTCTCATCACCATTTGCACACATTCACTTTGCTAGTCGGACATCATAGGGGAACCACAAAATCCCCGTCATTCCAGATGCTTGCTACATCTCCCTCCTATTCTAGGGGGAGTTCCTAATCTATCCACCTCATCGTCTCAACCCTCTCACACCCCTATGAGTGCTACTATCTTGGGATCAACTTTGCTTGGTTGGACTTTACTTGGGTCCACTACCCAAAGCCAACTATCCTCTAGCTCTCCTTTACAAGGAAGAGGGGGGAAAACTTCTTCCAAAGGGGGAAGTACAACCCCATCCCACCACCCTCAAGGGTCAGGTACACAAACCACTCACGCAATGGTTGGAACTAATCCTCTGCCACCACTTCAGATGCCATATTTGGCTTCCCTTAACATACTGGATCTGAGCAAGCTCACGAATGATCCTATATTTCACGACCCCACATGGATCCCCAAGTTCGAAGGAAAGGTGGGAGATGACCCTGCCAACCATGTCATGACCTTCCACTTATGGTTCTCTTCAAATAGAATCATGGACGACTCCGTCTGATTAAGGTTATTCCAATGCACACTCACTGGCCCATCAACCAAGTGGTATGTAAATAAAAAATCAAGGTCCCATGTGACTTTTGAATCATTGGCCAAATAATTTTTGCCCTTCTTTCAACTACCAATATTCTATGACAATGGTCTCGAACTTCTCTCCGAGTTTAAAAAACCTCAGCCACACATATCGCTGACCACATTCACAAATGGTGTCGACGACGTAGTTTATGCAAAGCAGAAACCACCAAACAACAATGCCTTGTTTGGTTTCTTAGGTCACTTGTCTCCATCCTTGCCAAAGATGTAGCCTCCACTTTCCCCCAATCCAAAGAGGAAGCCATCAGCAATTCTCAGCGTATGACCCCAGTTATGCGTAGTCAAGATACTTATATATGGTACTACCTGACATCCCAAGACCCATACCATTCGACCAAGAAAAACCTGGGATGTCTCACTCCGCGGATGGATTTATTGGTACCACCACACACCACAACCCGTACATCCAACCCCCACCCATGTACGACACACCCCAACATACATTGATATATGGAAGACCCCCTTATTACCCCCCTCCCCCTTACCAACAACCATACCCAGTTGTATCCCCTCCACCCACGAGTGGACCTGCATCGACACACATGATGCGTCTGGATAGGCAACCAAGTTCTGGTACCCCCTCTACCTTATCTTACACCTTGAGCACTAGTGAAAGCATCATGCCTTCCTATGTACCATACATATCATTTCCACAAAATAATATGTTCTTTCCATTTCTTGGTCCTCCCCAACCCATGGCCCCACCATAAGGAGAGCCACATGCTGGGGTTAACTTTGTTTAGCCCTCTCCCATTCAAAAGTTTCAAAATTTTGAACGACTAAATACGGAAAATCTAACACATTAGTCGAATAATGCCAAAAATAAAGGAAAAAACCGAAACAATAATAATCTCGGACCAGGAGGAAATAACCCCCAACAAAACCAACCTGCTAGGGGCAATCATAATCAAGGGAACTAGAACTCCCAAGGGGGAAATCAAAACAAATTCCAAGGAAATAATAACAATAACCTTCGGACAAACTTCCCTTGTGCCCTTTGTGGTGAATACGACCATTATACTCACCATTGCCCCCAAATATCTGACTTTAAATGGATGAAAGAATATGTGAATGTACCACGTCCCCCATCACCACCTGCCCCTCAGCATGCCCCACAACAATACATGCAACAACCACCCCTAGTGGTGTTACAAAACCCTATTCCACACCAAGGGGTGATGAGTACCCAGCAGGAAATGCACCCTGCCCCACCACAGATGGGACAATATCAAAACCTTGGCATTCCTGCAGATTGCACTATCCTCCTCACTAGCGAAGAAAAAAATCTTCTACAAACGCATAATTGTCAATACAGTGCACCCCTTGAATCTACTCCCACCACTTCGAAAGAATTTCCAGTTACAACGGGACCACCTCTGATGATCCCATGCCCTAACAATGAAACCTCCCTTTGGATTCCTCACATCCCATTGTGACAGAATGAAAACAATCCTCAGGCTAGGGCAACACACAATTACAGTTTGATCAATGACTTGGCGCAATCCCCTGCCACCATGTCAATATTGGAAGTCCTTCAAACTTGTCCCACTCAATGGAAGGCATTACTCTCTACCCTGGGGGAAGTCAACCTTACTGATACTAGACTCATCACATTTGATCTAGATTGTGGGGAACCCCGTATCCCCGCTTTGGTATCTTTCCAGATACCCGTCAAAATTTGAAACATCACAGTTCATTGATGCATCATCGATGAAGGTGCATCCACATGCATCATGTCCAAAATGGTATGGCAGAAACTTGGCTCTCCCGAGCTAATACCATCTGCCATCACTTTCATAGATTATGATGGACGACCATCCTCTCCTGAAGGGCTCTTTCAAAATGTCCCTGTTGAAATCGGGGGGAAAACCATCCTTATTGAAATTTAATTTATCAATGCCCCACTCGATTACAATATCTTTTTTTGACATAGCTACATGCATGCTATGAAGGTAGTTTCCTCTTCTGTGTTTCTCACGATGATGTTCCCCCACAACGGAAAGATCGTCACCATTGATCAAGTTTCACATTACGATCCTAACCCTTCCTCCAACATCGATAACATCCTACCTTTTGTCCACACTCATCCCAATTCCTACGCACTCGTTGAGATGGGCCCTAGAATTTTCAAAGACCCATCCTTTATAGTGACATACCACGAAGCACCCCCACTCATACATCCCTCAGCTCAGGTATGCGTCATCTCTTCCAACGAAACTAACACTCGAGATACCATTCCTCCCATTGAGGCTTCTTCACTTCCTGATGTCATGATGGTCGCAGAACTCCTACCTTAGGAATCCCCTGAGAACTCTCCATCACCACTTTTTCCCTATGTCCCTCTCCCCCAGGGTCACATCCCAGTTTGGGAGACAGTCCCCCAAGACATTACTCAAATCCCCTTCTTCTACCCCCCACCGGGTATACAAATTTTCTGGTAGCATCAACGCTTACTCTACCTAACATGGTGCTTGCCATCCCATTTTGGTATCTGCACCCACCTGATATGGTTCCTCAACCATCCCTCCCTCTCCAAATAGAGGGAATCGCAACGCATATCCCAATCCTCACTCCCACCGCACCACCCCCACCCCCGCTTACTAGCGCCACCGATATAGTTGGAGGTCGAAGGAAGAAGAAATATCCCACCGCTCCACCTACCCCCCCCGAGTTCAACTTCCTCGCACACTATGTGAGAAAGAAGGACACCCCACTAATCAATGTGCCTCTCTCCCTGAGTTACGCAATCTAATCTGACTTCCTCGAGCAACCACACCGCTTGTCGCTACACCCAATGCGCCTAATACTACCACCACGTATGCGACTACAGGTACCATGGGGTTGCAAACCAAATTCTCATGTGCCATCTATTCATAATATGGCCATTACACCCACCATTTCCCTACGCTACCTTAATTTCGACAGACACTAACGGTAGTACACCAAATATTTCAACAAGAGTCCCCCCCATCTGCATCATCAAGTACTCCTATCACAAACATCCACTATGTCACGACTTTAGTTAATGAGCATAGGAGATTCCCTTTCTCTCTCTGTGAATCACTGGATCATTTCACATACCAATGTCCTACGATCCTTGAATACAGGTATCCCCAAATGGCGCTTATTCAGAATCCTACACCCCCCCCCATTTCCATAGGTACTAGTGATATCCCCTGATGTTGTTCATATTATCTATCCTAAGCCTAAGGCACTCCCCACTCCTCCATGGTTCATGGATAACTTATATGAGGATTTACCCCCAAATCCCCCCAATTATCTAGTAGATTTCCCCATGGAAATCTTACGCCCCACTACAATTTTTAACCTATAGTATCTTGATATTTGGTTTATGTCGAGCACACCATCGCAACCTCCTTGCGCATCCCCTACATCTTCACCACTGGAAGATAATCATACAGTGACAATCACCAATGTTACTCCCCGGGATCCCTTATATTCTCGTCAATTCCACTACGACGAAGACATCCTCGAGGAATTAACTACCCCTGATTGCCCATGGAATGCGCTCCATCACAGAGTGCTCTTTCTTTCACATAAATCCTTTGAGCCCCCTATTCAAGACTCCATATACATGATCGAAACTAAATATTTTATCCCATCAGGGCATATGGACTGTTTCAACAATCCTATCCCTGCCCCCGACACTTTTGAAGAAGGCAACATGGATAACATTTCCCCCACTGTCAAAATCGATATTTCCATCAAAACTGGCATCGAAGAGGAAATCACCATTAGCACTGCATGCTCTCCTGAAGAACTTATAGCTTACAAAACTCTCTTCCAGGAATACCATGACATTTTTGCCTGGTCATACACAGAGATGTCTGGCCTTGATCCTTCTATTGGCGAACATTGTATAGACACATGGCCCGATATCACACCTATACGAAAAAAGAAACAACCACTACACCCATCCAAAGATGTAGCCATCAAAGTCGAAATCAAAAAATTACGTGTTATCGGGGTCATATACCCCATCACATATACGTCGTGGGTCTCCAATCCCATCCATGTCAACAAAAAATAGGGCACTGTTTGCGTCTGCACTGAATTTCATGATCTCAATCATGCCTGTCCCAAAGACAACTTCCCAACGCTCTTCATCGACCAAATTACTGATGATTGCGCTATCCACGAAGCCTTGTATTTTATGGATGGTTTCTCTAGCTACAATCAAATTCAGATTCATCCCGTAGACTAGTACAAAACCGCATTCACTACTCCATGGGGTAATTTTACATATCATGTCATGCCTTTTGGCCTCAAGAATGTCGGTGCGACATTCCAATGGGCCATGACATACATTTTTCATGATCTGGATCACATCATCCTCGCCTACTTAAACGATCTCATCGCTCGATCTAAAAAACACACTCAACATCTAGCTGACTTACGCGTCGTCTTTCACAGGTGTCATCAGTACAATATATGCTTGAACCCCCTCAAGTGCATATTTTGCATCACCATTGGACGCCTCCTTGGGTTCTTTGTTTCCCACTGGGGCATCACCGTCGACCCCCTCAAGGTCCAAGCCATTACCGAAATTCCACCACCTCATAATTTATGCTAACTCCAAAGCCTACAAGGCAAAGCTAACTTTCTATGCCACTTTGTCCCCGATTACGCCAATCACACACATGGATTCCTTCTCTTATTGCATAACGATATCCCATTCCAATGGGATGAACATGCCCAAACCACTTTTGATGATTTAAAAGAGGCGTTCTCCAACGCCCCTTTGATTAGTCCACCTGACTATGATCGCGTCTGTATCCTCTACTTATTGGCCTCAGTTGTCTCAGTGGTAGGAGTTCTTGTCCAACTAGGGGATGATGGTCGTGAGCATGTAATTTACTATATTAGTAAAAATCTTCTAGGACCACCCCTGAAGTAAAATCACGAAGAGAACTCACCCTTGTCGTTGTCCTCGAAGTCCAAAAACTGCACCATTACATCCTGCTTCGCACAACCAAAGTCATGGAAGATTCCAACCCCATGCAATACTTTCTCAGTTGCCAACAAATTAATGGAAAATTTTCCTCATGGATCGCCATCCTTCAAGAGTACGACCTTGAATTTTCAACACCCAACAGTAAGAAATCCCTCATCCTTTCCAAACTCATTACGACATTTCCCTCAGATACTACCAATTCACCCATCAATACAGACTTCCACAATGAACACCTCTTCTACATCCCCTCAGATGATCCCTAGTATGGTGATCTCCTTGTCTACCTCCAAACATAGAATTTTGGACCCCACCTCTCCAGGGACGATCATCAATGTATTCTCCATTAGGCCCCTCGATATCTTCTTATCGGTGACATCTTATATCTATGAGGGGTCAACACCATACTTCATCAATGTTTGACCAAGGACAAAGCTGACATAGTTCTAAATGATTGCCGCAACAATGCTTGTGATGGTCACCTCTCAGGGATTTCCACCACCCATAAAATCATTCAAGCATGGTACTTTTGGCCCACATTGTTTCACGACTGTATCCATGCCGTGAAACATTGTGACAAATGCTAACTTTATGCCGACAAAGCACGGATGCCACCCGCTCTTTTACACCTAGTCATCACTGCCGACCCCTTTTGCAAATGGGGCATTGACTTCATGACTTGTAACTCTCCATCCAATAATGGAAACAAGTACATTATCATGGTAGTTGATTACTTCACGAAGTGGGTTGAAGCCATGCCCACCTTTAACAACACCGCTGACACTGCAACACGTTTTTTCTTTAATCACATGATCTTCCACTTTGGAGTCCCACTACAATTAGTCTTCGATCATGGGAAACACTTCAAGAATGAGATCTTCATCGAACTCTCCTCTCGGTTAGGCTTCTCCCATGAGTTTCCCTCCCCCTACTACCCTCAGTCCAATGGACAAGTAGAGGCGGTCAACAAGGTCGTTAAAACCATGTTGTAGTGTACTGTCAACAAACATGAGACCAATTGGCATCATATGTTGTTTTTAGCACTATGGGCTTATCGCACAGTAGTTAAAACCACCACTATTTTTACACCCTTCCATATCGTCCATGGGTTCGAAGCCACTCTCCCCATTGAGATTGAAATTCCCACCTTAAGCACCGCTATCAAGATTTTACCTGATACTTCTCCAATGGAGCAGCGCTTACTGAACCTAGATTCACTGGATGAAGACTGTCGATCTTCATTATAGAACAACAAGGCATCCAAAAAATGTTTAAAGGCCAACTTTGAACACCATGTCAACCTTCGCTCCTTTAACGAAGAAGACATCGTCCTCACTTATGATATCGCCCACGATACCCTCAACCATGGAAATTTTGAGTCATTATGGCATGGACCCTATATCGTTCAACATTGCCTCACTAAAGGCGCATACATCTCGGTCTCTCCCAAAGGACACCCTCTCAAAGAACCCATTAACGGGTTGTACTTAAAGAAATTTTACGCCTAAGCGTAGTCATTCTACACTAGGATTTTTCTTTTTTTGTACACATTTTGTAGAGTTTTTAAAGTTATTTTCCCTCCATGCCTTATATCTGATCTACCATTCATTTTATTTACAAATGCTTCCTCCATCGACCTACGACATCAGTTATGCTGACAGAGTTAGCCGGTGGACACAGAATCTCGCTTCGGCTGCTTGGGCCCTTTATAACCCCTCACATGAACTGCTCCACTATAGCGGCATATCTTTGGGCTCATCAAACAACAACCAAGCAGAATACACAATTGTCATTGGCTTCCTCGCCGAGGCTAGTCACTATAACATTCGCCACCTTGGCGTCTTACTAGATTCCCAACTCATCGTCCTGCAGCTCAACAATGTGTATTGTGTTCGTGATCCATGCCTCTTTCGCAAATACCTGCAAGTCAGACTTTTATCTCGACATTTTGATTCAATCACATTTACACATATTCCATGACAATACAATCAAATAGCAGATAATATGGCTAATCTAGTGTTAGATTGGCATTTATCACATCAGGATACCATTACACATACATAAACCATCGAAAGTCTATCACAACATATAGATTAGACATAAAAAAAATAAACCATCACAAACATATGAACATCACTAAGATCCGAAAATATATATCCATATATATATTGATCACTATGCCATAAAAATATTACAAAAAATAGTAGAACATGTACATCATCCGTAGGTAGGTGAACCCCCTCATCCCTATCGGTACAAAATAGGTGTCACACTACCATATATACAATATGGGCTCAGAGGCCTCTATAAATACAAAAAATAAATACATCAAGAACTCGCGGTGCTGCTAGAGCACCTCCACCAGGTCTTCTGTCAGGAGGATGGGCCCCACCAACTAGATGTTCGCCCAGTCCAGGTGGTAGTCACCCTATCATCGCGGCTGCTTCTACCGTTGCTCGACGGATCAAGGTCTGCAACTCTGCCTGTCCTCGCACACACAACTCCAAGACTCCCTCGTCTTGGATCTACGTCCACATGCTCTCAGGCACTCCCTGTAGCACCGCCTCCAATTGGTGGTGAAAGTCCTCTAGCACTCTGCTAGCCTTTGCCAATGGAGCTTGTGAAGGCCCTGCACCAGGTTCATCATATCGATGCCTCCTACCAGTTCTATCAGCATCCGCTAGCCTCACACCAACCTCATCCCTCCGACATCTCTCACCTGCGTGTGGATCCCCCCGCGACGATCTCTCTGGCCCCTGGCGAGCCGACGCTCTAACCATCTCCATCTCTTGGCCCCGTGGCCCCACATTTGCAAACATAATAGACAAGAGATAACATCAACATCCATCCATACATAAAATATATGCTACACTAATCAAACCATCAAATACATCAACATACCTCTGTGGTCCCAAACCTCTCTAGGAGGTAAGACCATATCAGGATCCCAACGATAGTCCATCCTACCATACGAGTATCGTAGGATTGTCTATGGAATATGACACCACACACATGATAGCTCGGTCGTAAATCAATGACCACACTCTCCACCCCCATGACGAACCAAGATCGCTTCCCATCACATCAATCATGGCTCTTGTGCACTCGACGCATCCAACAAAACTCTCGGGCGCAAAATAGGCACCCTCTCTAAGAACCATGCCACCAAGATAGACCCAAAGGAAAACTCACCGGAGTCGACAACCCGACATCAGGTAAGTTGCCCTATCATCTTGGTGTGTAGAATAAATCCCCAGGAAAAATGCTCTCCATCCAGGGCCCTCTTCATGATCCGCAGATGACCACCACTAATCCACTGAGTAGAGAGGGATCCATAGACCCTCACAATCATCGTTGTAATGCAATGATGCACAAGGGAGTCCATCGCCCCAATCCTCACCACAGAGCCTAACATAAAGTCCTCCACGGTACAATATGTTCATGCCAAGTCAACCAACTGACCATCCCCTGACAACACAAGATCGACAAGTAGCGGGCTTCCCCAAAAAGGGATCCCAGTCAAGAAATACACATCCTCTGTCGTAGAGAATGTGAGCTGCTCTCCCTACACAATGAAGCACTGTAGATCAGTGCTCCACATAGATATCAAAAAATGTAGCAGGTACTCTTGTGCTCACAACAGTGAGAATTAAAAGAAATTTAGAAACCCATAGGTTGCCAAAGGTCCCCGCACACTTGGCTCCTCACCTCTCACTTCCTCTCTAAGGCATGCCCAGTCTCTCTCCCTCAAGTGGACCGACATCCTCAACTGGTCACCTGCATCCACATACAGAGTACTTGATGAGACATCACAACCCATTAAAATGTTGATACTGAGAGTGGGGTGAATCAATATCAAGAATAATTTAAAACCTTTTTCAACTTATACTTAAACCATTCAACTATATCCAATGAGCAATGAACAATAGTATAAGAGTTACACCAATACACCACAATACACCATGCACAACATATGAG
>JZKD02S0005905.1:313164-327910 GCA_000966675.3 Picea glauca
AGTATTTGAACCAGAGACAGAGTTACTTACAGCCATGACCAAGCCATTCCAGCTTTTTGGCAATGAGCACAAGATTAGAAGAGACCTAACCTCATCATCAAAGTCCACTTTTACAGAACTTAGTTGATTAGTAACCATATTAAATTCATTTAAATGATTTGCAACAGACCCACCTTCTGACATCTTCATTTTAAATAATCTCTTCATTAGAAATACCTTATTCGACGCCAAGGGTTTTTCATACAATTTGGCCAATGCATCCATCAAACCCTTCATTGTCTTTTATTTTGAAATATTGAAAGCCATCGACGCTGCCAGGCTCAGCCGTATAATTCCTAGAGCCTTTCTGTCAAGAATCTCCCATTCTTCGTCCTTCATGGTCGTCAACTTCTTTGCTACTCCACTCAATGGTAGGAATAAATCCTTCTAATATAAATAGTCTTCCATCTGCATCTTCCATAACTGGTATTTTTGGCCATTAAATTTCTCAACCCTAAACTTTCCATCTTCCGACATTGCTCCCACTCGAACCAGGAACCCTCTTTTCCTGCGAGTTACCTTATGCTCTTATACCAGTTGTTAGAAAAATAGGACTGTGGAGCAATAAAATAAAACAAATGCAGAAACAAAACACATAAGAAACACAATACAAGAGAGACACAGATTTACGTGGTTCACCTAGTGTGGGCTACGTCCACCAGATAAATTGCCAAGTCCTTCCTTTATTATTATCTAGAAAATGAAGGGATACAACCTATAGCAAAACTCGCTGTAACTTCCTCTTTTTTCTCTCACAGTCTCCTCTCTCAGAATACAATATTCACCACCATCCATAGCCGCGATACATTTCCCTCATAAAAGAGGGTTGCCTTCTAGGGAAAAAAACACTAACATAATCTCTATCGTTAGATCTGCGACCTTATAATGAACAGTTCAGATTTAAAATGAAATTACAATATACTTTTACAAGGAATTTTTTTGCTTCGGGGGCTTCACCCCCAAACCCCCACTGGGGGCCCTCTTTCCCCCAGACCCCGTAGAGGGGGTTACCCCCCTCTACACTCCCCCGTGTGGAAGAGTGTATATAATTCTTGGGTGTAAATATTTCATGGGGTATAAACATGGCTGAAAGCAAGGACCTCTGAATCAGGAAGATAATCAGGCTCCACAACCAACAGTCTTCAAGTATTTGGTTCACTCTTTCTGTCTGTCCATCGGTTTGAGGATGATAGGTGATGCTAATAAACAATTTGGTCTCTAAACTAGCCATTAATGACTTCCAAAAGTTGGAGGTAAATTTTGTGTCTTTGTCAGACACGATCTTGTTCGGCATACCATGTAGTCTAAGTATCTCCTTCATGAATACCTGGGCGATGTCTATTGCCTTGCAAGTTGACTTGATGGGGCTAAAGTGAGCAGAATTACTCAATTTATCCACCACTACCATGATATCATCATTCTGTTTGGTCAAGTTTGGTAATCCGATGATGAAATCCATGGAGATGGTTTCCCATTTCCATTCTGGGATTGGTAAAGGTTGCAATAACCCTGTTGGGTGTCGGTGTTCTGCTTTAACCTGTTGGCACTCTATGCATTTGGCCAAGTATTCGGCTATGTATTTCTTCATTCCAGGCCAATAAAATTGTTTCCTAGTGGCCGTGATCATCTTCTGGTATCCTGGATGACTAGAATAAGGTCTTTTATGTAGTTCATCCAGTATGAACCTCTTCAAGTCGTCGCAATCTGGAATATAAAATCTGCTTCTGTAAGTGAGCAGACCTCCTTCAGTCATCTGGTAACCTTCATATTTTACTCTAGCAGGTTCTTGCTATAGGTACATGGTCATGGTCTGGATGAAGGGATCTGTTTCTTGTGCATTTCTAACTCTTTCTTTGACATCCGTCTTGCAGGTGCTCACCGCTTCCAAGTGAATTGTTTTCATACTTCTGTTAAGGGCCTCAGCCACCCTATTTTCCTTTCCTTTAATGTGTTTGATCTCTAAATCAAACTCGCTAAGGAGGGCCATCCACCTATCTTGTATAGCATTGAGATTTGGTTGATCAAACAGATATCGCAATCCATAGTGATCTATCATAAGTGCAATTTTTCTTCCCAGGAGATAATGCCTCCACATTTTCAAGGCATGCACTATGGCAGCCAACTCTAGATCATGGGTCACATAGTTGACTTCATGCTCATTCAATTTTTGGGATTCATAGCATATCACACTTCCTCCCTGCATAAGGACTCCTCCGAGCCCTTTCTTATAGGCATCTGTGCACATGAGGAAGTCGGCTTCAGGATTGGTGATCTTCAAAATGGGTGCATGGGTCAGTAGATGTTTCAGGGTTTGAAATATTTCTTCACATTTCCGTGTCCACAGGAATTTTGTCCCCTTCTTCTGGAGGGCAGTGATTGGATAACCAATCTTGGAGAATCCTTTAATAAATCTCCTATAGTATCTTGCTAATCCCATAAAGGACCTGATATCCGAAACATCCTTTGGGGTAGGCCATTCCATGATAGACCTGATTTTGTCAGGGTCTACTACTACTCCTTCTTCGGATAGAACATGGCCTAAGTAATGTATTTTCTTCTGGAATAATTCACATTTGCTGAATTTGGCATAGAGATGATGTTCTCTTAGCACTTGCAGCACAAGTCTAAGATGCTCTTCATGCTCTTTTCTATTCTTGGAGTAAATTAATATATCGTCAATAAAAACAAGCACAAATTTGTTTAGGAATTTTCTTAGTACATTGTTCATCAAGCACATAAAAGTGGCAGGGGCATTGGTCAACCCAAATGTCACTACCATGAACTCATAGTGACCATACCTCATCCGGAAGGCAGTTTTATGGATGTCTTCACCCTTGATTCGTACTTGATGGTATCCTGACCTCAAATCAATCTTTGAGAAAATAGACACACCCCCCAATTGATCGAACAAGTCATCGATCCTGAGCAAGGGGTACTTGTTCTTTATAGTTACCTTATTGAGTTTCCTATAATCTATACACAGTCTAAGGGTACCGTCCTTCTTTTTCACGAACAGGACTGGTGCTCCCCATGGAGACATGCTGGGTCAAATATAGACTTTATCCATCATTTCTTTTAATTGAAACTCTAGTTCAACTAACTCAGGTGTGCTCATCCAGTAGGGTGTCCTAGACATCTGCACCACTCCTGGTGCAAGTTCTATCGAGAATTTTATGTCCCTTCTCGGAGGTAGATCCGGTACCTCTTCCAGAAATACATCTTCATATTCTCTCAGGATAGGGTGATCGTCAGGGCTTGGTTTGTCACCTTCGATTGTTTTCAACACTTGTATTGCATATAGGGAACATCCCTTTCGGCAATACTTTCTCATTTGCAGAGCTGATATTTGTCTCACTGAGACAGGTTTTCGAATCCCTTGAAGGGTTATCTTTTTCCCTTCTTTACTTACACATTCTAAGGTTTTATGGTAACAGTCCAATATGGATTTATGGGCAGCTAGCCAGTCCATACCAATCAACAGATCATACGATCCCAGGGGTAATAAGTTAAGGGTTGTTTGGGTGGGGAATTTCCCCAACATCAATTGGCAGGTTGGTATAACCTCTGCTACCCTTCTTTTGGTGCCAGTGGCTAACTGTACCAACCATGGCTTGGTATGTTTTTTTGGCTATAGTTTACACTTATCAACAACTTTAGGGGCTATATAACTCAAATTTGAACCAGGGTCAATCTAAACAGACACTAGATGGTTGAAAATCATACCTTCTATTTCCACCACTGAAGCTTGGTGGTTAGCTTGGTTGTTATCCAAGGCTGCATAAATTTGTGGCACACTCCTGGCCACATCATTGATGGTAGTAGCTTCCTGGATGTTATAAATCCTTTGACTATTCTTTTGTCAGTGTGGACAGTCTCTCAATAGATTTTCTTTCCCACAACACCAACATTTCAAAGGTTCTCTCTTTGGGTTATCAGTCTTCACTAATATGGATCCAAAAGTTTTATTTTTGCTCAAGGAGGGAAAATTCTACTGGTGCATACTCCGGGCTAGGAAGTTCATTCTTGGGTTCTTCTTATAGTTTCTTGAACTCTTTTTATGAAATCTTGAACTATTCTTCTGTTTCCATCCTTCGCAAGGTTCTGCTCGATGCCCAAACTGTTCATGACAATAGGTTGCCTTTCGAATAGTGCCTTATAGAGTCTTTGGCTCATCAAATTCAATTTTGTTCTAATATTCCTTAGGTAGTCCACTGATGAAGCATTGCACCTTTGCCTTTTTTTCCTTGATATAGGGTACATACCTCAACAAATCGAGGAATTTGTTGACATATTCTTCTATAGTGAGTTGTCCCAGTTTGATTTCATAAAACTCTTTAGTCTTTTCGTCGAAATATTTTTCTGACAAATACTTCTTCCAGAAGTATTTCTCAAACCGTTCCCAAGATAAGTCCTCTTCGCGAACCCCTTTCACATTCTTAAGGACTTCCCACCAAATGGAAGCCTTTCCATTCAAGTTGAAGGTGGCCACTTGGGCCTTCATATTTTCTGAAAAAGTCATGGACTCTGAAATACTTCTTTAGTCCAAGCAGCCAGGCCTCTGCTTCCTCTCCCTTCTTTATTTTGCAGTCGAAGGAGGGTGGTTTGGCTTTTCTGAATTCTTTGAATTTTTTACCTTTGGAAGACTTTTGCTTCTTCTGTTTCCTTCGGGAATACGAACTGGTTCTGCTTCTAGAAGAACCCTCTGAATCGCCAGCTTCCTTCTCAGAGGAATCATCCGACGCTTGTCCTTTACCTCTGGGGTGGACCTTTTTCGAGGTGCTCCTCTCGGTGTGGCCACTGATATGACCATGTTTCTGAGTTTCAGGTTCATTTTTCATTTTTCTTTGTAGATCGGATAAACTCTGCAGTAAAACTGCATTAATTTTTCTTTTCTTTTCTTGTTCTTTTATCATCCTTTCATTGTCAGCCTTGCAGCTTTGTAATTCGACCATGAGACTCCTCACAGTCTCGACTAGATCTAGAGGGGTCCCTACTACCCTCCTTTTATCAGACTCTTCATCTCTATTGTGGGAGCCTTCCCTCACTTCATGGTGAGTCACCATACTATGCGTTGATAATTTCCCGCGGTTGATCTTCTGCTTGTGTGCAAAAGGAAAAACGCTAGTTGTTAGACAATATTTATATTTATTTATAACTAGTACATAATTCATATTTTCACATGTACACACACACAATATGGGTTTTTCATTCTTAAATTCATCTTTTGATTAGGAAGGTTAAGACAGGGGGTTACTCCTTTTAGGAGTGTTCCGAACGGAGCTTTTGCACAACTCGTTCATGAGCGCAAGCAGGCCAAGTGTTGTAACCATGCTCTGATACCAATTTGTAACACACCCACTACGACATAATAAATTTTTTTTCCTTTTCTCGAGGGACAAAATCCCCGAAGTCCTATGGGGGCTTAGCGTAGGCTAGCTCTTCCCTTTATCCACCTCCATATGATCGTCGGTTATGACCACTGGCCAAACAACTAGGTGCCTTTTCGCATTTCACGACTCAACGATATAAGCGAGTCGAGTATTTCAACTCTGCAAACCTCGAAATGTTGAAATGCCAAAAAGGCTTCGATCAACAATTATCCCCCTGGGCTATGACTTGGCCCATATGACCACTTCTCATAAGACCCCAGTCTTATTCCCTTTGGGACTTATCAATACAAGAGCCCAACCTCTTATCAATGGGACTCCCGAATTCCCGATTTTCGATTTCCCAAAATGGCCTTTGTCACATTGGCCCTCCTAGCTATGCCCTGATCCATGTGACCATTCCTCATAAGACCTTCGTCCTATTTCTTTCGAGATTTATCAATATGAGAGACCAACCTCTTGTCAACGAGACTCCCGAATTCTCGATTTCTGAAATCCCGATGGACTCTTTCTTTCGGGATTTTCCCCGAAATCGTGGATTGCTGCCACCTGTCCTCCCTCAGATGAACGGTCCTCGTCGTTTCATGATTTCATGACTTGCGACCCCCAATGACACAAATCCTCTGTCAATTTGAATCCCCAGTATCCAAAATATCGATGGACTCTCGATCTCCGCCATGTGTCCTCCACGGATGGACGGTCCAGATCGTTTCGAGACTTCCCCAGGTGCGAAGTCAAAATGCTCACCTTCCTCTTTTGTTTCCCAATGTCTGAATCCTCGAAATAGGTGATCTCGTGACACGTGTCCTCCCTTAATCAAACGGTCCAGATCTATTTCAATACTTCCACCATGGAGTGTCTCGATCTCTTGTCCTCGAGACCTTCAAAATCCCAAAGTCTGAAATCCTGATACCAACTCCTCTTTCAGGACTTTCACCTCTGTTCATGAAGGCTTAACCCTCATGCATCTCCTGACAAATCCAATGACTATCATGTTTTCTGACTAATATCTAACAGTTCATATCTATCCCGCACTGTGCACTCTCCTACTGCTCCCTCGACATGGAAAACCAACGATCCAGATCTCTTCCTTTCTGCCACAGAGTGCATCGGGGTTTCGGGTACCGGGATTTAGCGACTTGCGAAGACAAGGGTTCTTGCCCTTTGGTTTCCCGAGTGTCGAAACACCGAAATGCTGACTGACAGCCATGTATCCCTCCGATGGATGGCTGCAACCTTTACCCACGATCAATCTATATGATCTTTTCAGGGTTATCAACGGTCACGATCAAATCCTGGCTTTCTCAAACTTATTCACACTTAAACCGATTCGGGGTTTCGGTCTTTGGGATTTCGTGATTCGTGATGACCATGGTTCTTCCCCTTTGATTCCCTGAGTTCCGAAACGCTAAAACACTTTCTGACCACAGAGTGCCCTTATGAAAGGACGATCCAGATACTACCACGAACCTTAGGGATCTACGGTCCCGATTTCTTTGCTACTCACGAAGATAAAATAAAAGGGTTGAGGCATTTAACGCCCTCATTTCTTCCTCCAATCTAACGGTCACAACTAACCTTAGACCTTCTGATAGGATCTCGTCCGTCAATCGATATTTATCCACACTTTAAAACTATTTCAGGATTTCGCAAATCGGGGTTTCGGGACTTGCGAATACGAGAGGGCTCGCACTTGGATACCCCAGGTGTTGAAATGTCAAAATATCGAGATTTTAAGAGGACCATTCTTCCTCATGCAGGATTACTAATACGTGTGCCTTCAAATCCTTTTTCAGGTTCTTGGTAAGCTTTCCAAGAAGGGTATCTCTGTGGAGAGATCTATTCCGGGTATTCCTGGAGACGAATAAGGGCATAGATTTCCTGAAAGCAGACTTGAAGTCCAAATTAATTCAATATGCGTATATATAAATCTATCTATAAACATAAGCCATACGTGGTCCTTCCAATAAAAGCATGCAACCACCATTTCTAATCAAAACACCACACAAATAGTCTTATACTCAAACTATTCATAATTTGCACAGACTATGAGCATACATGTCAGCATATAAATTTCAAGATACAAGATATAAAACACTTATCATAAATACCACCAGATGTGATTGCAACTGCTGAGAGGCTGCTCGTTTCCACCCAACTGTAGGCTCAGTGACTCCCAACAGATTTACCACTAGACACCCTCGAGCTGAGACCACGATGCTGCGAGACTGTGTCTATGTTTGCCAGTGACCAAGAATGAAGGTTACTCTCCTTCTCATCTATCACTCACTCTGTATTTTTCCAAAGTTCTTTTCCTTCTCCTCTTCCCCTCACATCTGCCCCCTTGATCGCACACTCTTCCTACCTTTTCTCCTTTCGGTGAGGTTGTGTGTGGCATGATCTTCCTCATGGTGATCAGGTCTAAGGACTCTATAGATGGTCAGTTCCCCCCCACCCCTCATTACTCATGAGGATCCATTTACCTACCAACCTAGCGAGTCATTTAATTTGGGGCCAACGAGCCACTCTTGGTTCTCCGGGCCAATGAAGACCAAATACGGTATTGGTTTTGGTGGAAGTTAACGCCACCATTCCAGGTGCCTTCCACCACCTTTCTCCAGCCATCGTGGTCTATTTTTCAGCACATCCCCTCTTAGAAATCCTGCAATATATATATTCATAATATTATTCACATTCATCGACCTTTTCCACAAGGTCCATTCACATCACACATTCACATTTCTGATTTTTCCACAATACTTGGCCGGTATAGTTATTTTTACAAACTGGGGGAAACAAGGTGTTACATAGAGTGTCTTTGATCTTCTCAGACAGTGGAGGATCACAAGCTCTGCCAGTCATGAAGGCTTCTTGGCCTGCCACCGGTTACACTGGAGCCACCCCCGCCACCATTAAGGCGAAAGATAGACCAACAAGGGTCTTTTGAAGTGACCGGGTTACAAGAAATTATGCCTGACCAACATCTGGAGGAATCGACCATTTTGGACCTTGAAGTGAACGTTCTTGGCCCAATTGAAACCCCAACCACTAATTTCTTGGCACCTTTCATTGTACCAACTCAATTTTACGAGCGCCAGATAGTGTTGCACACAGCAATGGAAACAAATGATGTTACTCCTTCTGGGAATTCTTCAATTCCCACTACGGTTGTCACCACAGGAGAGTTTTCACCTCCTAACCCACCATCATTGGTCCAAGCCACCATGGTCTTGACCGCCTCCACATCACACAGTGGTCTGATCCTGTCTTTGGTAGCAGCCACAACCCCTTTCACACCAAGTGCGACAAGCCCTCCATTCTCATACAGGATGCCTAGTTCGGGTACAAGTCTTGTACTTTCCTACTCCACTTTACAGACTTCAGGTCTAGGGGCAGGGAGCTCTAGTGCTCCTCTGCAAGGTCACATGGGGGACACTCCTTCTCCTTTTAACGCTTTCCCTTACGGAGGAGGTCATATCCCTCCTTCGTCCCCTTCACTTGGTGGCTCGCATCAGCAGCCTTGGGCAAATTATAGAGTGCTAACATATACAACACACAGCGGCCAAGAAAACTACTACTTTGGCTGCTCCCTCTACCAAAATGTCGGAGGTACACACAGTGCAATTGACTAACCCAAAGGCCACCCAACAGCCTGAAGGAAAGAAAAAACAACGAAAGAAGGGTAAGGGGGATAAAAAACCTATCGATAATGTTGGCGAGGACAACACTGAGAAACAGAAGTCGAGGTATCCATACAACTTATGCGTAGAAGATCACCCAACCAATTTATGTCCTCGGCTTGCAGGAGCCCAAAAATTTGTGACGCAACAACAACCTTTTGTGTTGACCAATCCATTTCAACATGGGCAAAATCTAAGCCAAGCCTCTGCAAGCATAGAAGAGGGCAGCCAAGAACCTTGTCCACCTATGAACAACCCCGCATCCACGAACGTATATATGGTTAGGGGTGATGCTTTTATATCGACTAGAGCACATGACTATAGTAAACCAAGTACTTTTGAGAAGGGTAAAGAAGTTGAACTTCCATCTCTTCCTCTATAGATTGAGAAGACGTTGGGCGAAACAATGATACGCATTCCAAAAGGTGCATTCATAAAAGATTCTCATAACCCAAACGCAAGGGTTGCCCAGAACTACTCTGTGGTGCAAGATTTATCACAAACCCCTTGTGCGATGTCCACTTTGGAGGTCCTCCAGAGCTGCCATTCCCAGAAGAAAGCCTTATTAACTGCTTTAGGATCTACCGAGACTTGTCATCTGGGTACAATCATGCTGGATACAACCGACTTAAAACCTCATCTACCTTACCACGTAGCATTTCAGATAGTAGTGGATTATCCCACGAAAACTTTTACTTGGAATATCTTCCACACGGTGGTTGATGAGGGTGCCTTGACATGTGTTATGTCATTGGCATGTTGGAAGGCCGTTGGCCAGCCCATTTTTTCTCTGTCACCTACTCTCCTCGCCGCTTTTGACGGTTGGTCATTCCGACCACATGGTATCGTTCCTTCTTTCCTCGTGCAGTTAGGAGGGAGGACCGTGTGTGTCGAAGTAGAGGTAGTTGATTCTCCCCTTGACTATAACCTCTTGTTAGAAAGGAGTTGCACTTATGCCATGCAAGTTGTGGTTGCTACAGTTTTCTGAGTCTTGTTGTTTCCACACGAACGTTGGATAGTGTCCATCGATCAATTGTCCTTCTCTAGACCTGACCCTGCTTTGGGGGCATCCACGGTCCCTATGATTGATAATCCTCAACCAGGTGTCGTCAACGTAGGGGTTGGTTTGTTCCCATATTTGATAGGTACCTTCGATTACCCACCCCCTCAAGGTGATATCAAGTTTATATCCAATCACCATAAGGTTGAGATTTTTCAAGTTTCGTCGTTCCGCATGACTTACTTCGATGATCCGTGGACACTTCCTTCCCCATCAGCCACTATGGATGGGACAAGGCACCCGGGCATGTCCATGCCCTTGTCTGTAGCTGAAGAAGTGTACTCTTTAGTCCAACAAACTTTAGCCCATACTAATCCAGCTCCTGCACAAGAGTTAGATCATCTTCTAGAGCATATTTGGGCTCAGGTTTCTCTCGCTCACACTAATTCATTGGACTTAGTATTTCCCTCTGATGAAGCAATAATTGAAGCAATGACTAGTCCAGATAAACCTTGGGAAGATCTTCATCATAGATCATACTTCCTCCCAGAGTTAAGCTGAATTGAAGCGGGAGAATTCACCATGACTATGACGGGAGATCGGTCTTGTCCTATTAATCCCTTAGCTACACACGAGGTTTATGCTGAGGGTAATATGGCAACTATCGCTGAAACCTTACCGATAAATATTTCCTGAAACCCTGGCGTCATGGAAAATGTCTTCGTCAGAGAAGACTGCTCCCCCGAAGAGATTCAAATCTACATAGATCTTTTCAAAGAATTCCATGACGTTTTTGCCTGGTCTTATGATGAAATGCTAGGCATCGATCCAAAAATAGTTGAACATGAAATGACAACGTATCCTGATGCCAAGCCGGTTTGGCAGAAGCTTTGTCCAGTTAATCCTAAGAAAGAAGCAGCCATTAAGGTTGAGGTTGAGAAATTGCTAAAAGTCAGGTTTATTTATCCTATCCATTTGACCCAATGGGTGTCAAACCCCGTACCAGTCAATACAAAACAAGGCACGATTCGTGTATGTACTGACTTCCATGATTTGAACAAGGCATGTCCCAAACTTAATTTTCCCACACCTTTCATCGACCAGATCATTGATGAATGTGCAGGTTGCGAAGCCTTTTCTTTCATGGACAATTTTTTGGGATATAATCAAATCCAAATCAAACCCTAAGACCAACACAAAATGACATTCGTCTGCCCATGGGGTACATTCGCATATCGTAAAATGCCTTTTGGTCTCAAAAATGCTAGAGCCACCTTTCAGTGGGCCATTTCTTTTTCTTTCCATGACCTCAAGCATATAGTCGAGGCCTATCTAGATGATTTAGCATCGCGATCTCGCAAGAGAACAGATCCACCCACACACCTCTAACTTATCTTCGAACGTTGTCGCTACTTTCGGATTTGCCTGAATCCAAACAAGTGCAGCTTCTGCGTAACGTTAGGATGATTGTTAGGTTTCATAGTGTCAACAACAGGGATCATGGTCGATCCTCTCAAGGTTGAGGCAATAATTCAGTTGCCCCCCCCACACACAATCCTTCAACTTCAGAGTCTACAAGGCAAGGCAAAATTTTTACAATGCTTCATCGTCAATTATGATGAGATCACCAAGGGATTTATGCGCTTAATGAAGAAATATGTTCCCCTTTACTGGGGCGATGCGGCTCAATGCTCTTTCGATGCATTGAAACATACCCTCACAACTGCCCCTCTGCTCTGGCCACCTAACTATAAAAAAGATTTCTTATTATATCTGGCTGCAACAAAATCAACCATTGGCATGATTTTAGTTCAAGAAGATGACTTGTTCTCAGAATATGTGATCTATTACCTTATCTGAGGCCTCATAGGACCGAAAATAAATTATTCTCACATTGAAAAACTTGCGTTGGCAGCATTTCATGTTGTTCAATGGTTCCATCATTATGTTCTATTTCGCAAGACCACCGTCACTGTTGTCATGAATCCATTCCAGTACATGTTGACACGACAGGTAATAGGAAGAAAAATCAGTAGATGGATAGTCATCCTCCAGGAGTTTGACTTAGACTTTGTTTCAACAAAGTCTAAAAAGTCACTATTCTTCGCAGAACTTATTTTGAAATTTCTGGTTGAGTCAGGTGACGTTGTGCCTGAAGAATCACCTATATAGGGACATATGTTTTTGATCACATCTTCGGATCCTTGGTATGGAGATATACTTATCTATCTATAGACTTTGAAATGCCCCACCTCTTCTTCTCGTGATGAGATTCGACGTATATGACATCAGGCTAAGAATTATCTCATAATCGATGATACATTGTATCAGAGAGGTGTAGACTGCATCCTACGTCGATGTCTCACTCATGAGGAAGCAGTTATCGTGCTTAAAAATTTCCATACTGGAGCTTGTGGCGGTCATTTCTCTGGTTTGGAAACAACCCAAAATATTCTACGAGCAGGTTACTTATGGCTGACACTTATCAAAGATTGTATCGAATTGATCAAGAAGTGCCATCCGTGCCAAATCTTCTCTCAGAAAATGAGGGCACATCTCTCTCCCATGTTTCCTGTCATCATAGTTGGTCCCTTCACCAAGTGGGGGATTGATTACACTACTTGCAACCCTCCTTCAACAAGGGGGCACCGCTATATCATCGTAGTTGTAGACTACTTCACAAAGTGGGTCGAAGCTATGCCAACGTTTAAATATGATGGAGAGACTACAACTCTCTTCTTATTCAATCAGATAATAGCAAGGTTCGGCGTCCCGAGGGAGATTGTCACTGACCATGGCAGTCACTTTCAGAACCAAATGATGACCGAGTTAACATCAAAGCTTGGGTTACAGCAAGAACATTCATCACCCTACTACCCCCAAACAAATGGGCAGGTGGAAGCTGTAAACAAAACTCTTAAGACCATTCTACAATGAACTATCAACTCAGCCAAGTCAAATTGGCATTTGATGTTATACTCGACATTATGGGCTTAACAAACATCTGTTAAGACTGCAACTAGTTTCTCACCTTTTCAACTCGTTTACGGGATGGAGGCATTCTTTCCCATCGAATGTTAGATCCTGTCTCTAAATTTGATAGTACAATTATTTCCAGACACTTCTCCACTTGATGAACGGTTAGTATACCTTAAGTAGCTCAATGGACAGTGTCGTGATGAAGCCCTGGCCAATGAGGCTCACAAACATAAGTTCAAGTGTCAGTATGATAGGTTCGTTCGTCCTCAAATTTTCTCTGAAGGCGACCTTGTCCTGGTCTATGACCAAGATAAGGACCCCCTGGGGGTAGGAAAATTCAAACCCATGTAGTTTGGACCTTTCATCATAAAAGAGGTTTTAAAAAAGGGCACTTATCGTCTGGTTGATTTTGAAGGGAATGCTTTGGCGGAGCCTAGAAATGGGCACTTCCTCAAGAAGTATTACTCATAGGCAGGTCATTGTGGGTCACTTTTTGTAACATATGTATAGTCTTTGTACTATTACGTTTTTAGTTTCTTTTAGTATTATGGATGTGTCGTTGATACTATCTTTCGTCACTGTGGCAGATGTCAAGTGATTCTGAGGTGTTCGTTGGGTATGTAGATAGTGCTAGTCAGGACAATCGGAGGCTTGCCTCCGCAACTTGGGTAATCTTTACACCTCAAGGCCAGTTATTATCTTCCAGAGGTATATGCTTAGGTGACACCACAAATAATGTTGTCGAGTATAGCGCAGTTATTGAGTTGCTTCGTGACGCTTTGTCATTGGGTATCTCTCATCTCCGGGTCTATCTCGATGCTCAACTAGTTGTGTCTCAGTTAAACATAGTGTACTGGGTTCATGATCCAACTTTACACCGATGATTCCTTAGGGTACGTCTCTTAGAACGAAACTTTGATTATATTACATATTTTCATGTTCCTAGGAGATTAAACCAAGTTACAGATACTCTAGCTAATCAAATTTTAGATTGGCATCTTGCACACATATGAAAGAACATTAACATAAGCATGTAAATATGTTGTTTGTACACATGATCCATAAGACACAAAAGACCAAAAAGACATATATAATATCATAAATAAACCAGAGTACATAGATGGATGCAAGCACCTCAAAAATAGGACCGATAACGAGTCATGAGGCTTATGCCCTCAAAAAATATATACAAGTAGTGCTCATGGCACGTCAAAATGTCTAGCTAAATTCAAGTCCTGTGGGCCCTGTTATTCTGGTCCACAGTATTGGCTAAACACCGAAACAACCATACCGACATCCGTGGTGCCCCCACTACATGAGGCGGCATAGATTGTGGTCGGTCCTCAATATCTACCATCGGGACCGTGCGAGTGAGCACAGTAAATTTACGCTCAACTCGTCTCAATACCCTCTCACCCTCCTCGGCTGGAAGATCTCCTGCTACTGCTGGTACCCTTGCGGCAGGAGGTGCGGCTCCTGGCAGAGGACAATGCCTATTCCTCGCATAGTCAGTGGGTTGTATTGGTCCCACATCTGCACACAATGAATCCATATCCATCAAATACTCTGGCATAACAAAAAAATGATATATATAACAAAACAACATAAAAATTACATATACAACAAAAAAAAACTACAAAGGTGGAGACTTACCCATCTCC
>JZKD02S0005905.1:331599-346945 GCA_000966675.3 Picea glauca
AATTCCATTGACTTATAGCTCAAAATAGTCAAAATCATGGAAATCGTCGGAATGCAACGAAACCAAAGCCAACCTATGCGGAATGGCTCATAATGATGGAATATGATAATCAATGTAATATGGACCCCACAATGCCTCTCAAATACCCATATACTCACCCTAGCATCCATCTGGCTACTCTGGTCATCATAAATCTCTACCTTATGATGATGTCCCAAAGTGGGGACATTACATAGAGCTTACCGGAACATGGATGCCCTAGGTAGATCATGGTTGCATTACGGTATTCATGTTGTCTCTAAAACACTGTAGGCTTGGGAGTCCTTGTAGTTTTTTCTGAATACGAGTTTGAGCCTCATTTGCATGATTCTTCTTCGCTCTTGACCTCACCCTCAAGACTCCCAAAAAATAACAGGTCTTCTTTTAATCCCTTTTCAAACCCTATAAATATGAAAAGATTGTCAAGATATCTTGTGGCCTTTCACGCTCATTAAATTGAAATTTGAAGTCACGTCTGTCCGGTGGTAGTTTACCCCTTTTTCGGTCCAGACGGTCAACTATACAAATAAAAGTATACTCTATGGAACTTCAGCTCTATAGAAGAGTACTCTCAGGTATAATTTTATCCCTTTTTCGGGCCTGAGGGACTAAACTTATGAATAAGGAACCCCCATGGAGTCCATAGTTAAGCTCTTTTCAGACTCCCTAAAATTGAAAAGATCACTGAGTGACCTTATTCTTTCACACTCGTTAAACTGGTCAAGAAGAAAATTTCTGATGGAGTCCATAGTTAAGTTTTTTTCAGACTCCTTAAAAATGAAAAAATGGCCGAATGATCTTGTCCTTATCACACTCGTTAAAATGGTTTTGAATAGACGTCTTGTCGGTGCTAGTTTACCCCTTTTTCGAACCGACTAGACTATCTTCGAAAAAGATACCCCAATGGAGTCTCCTTTTATTTTTTTTCAGATTCTCTAAATATGAAAAACCATCGAGCTTACCTTCTCTAGGCTCGTTAAACTTACATAAAAGGATGTTACCATTGTGTGTTTTGTTAAACGCGTTTGCATATCTTATACGCTAGCCTTGTAACAGTTTTCTTCTGCGTTTTAACACCCTTGGCCCCCGGAGGATTTTTCCTGAGTATCATTATACTAGAACATCAATCTTTTCCTTGTGCCTTGAACTTGTATGTTTGTAATACTCATTCCTCCATTATAACGTAACATTCCTTTATTCTTTTTCCCAAAATTATTGAAAAAGACAAAAAAAATCAAATATACCCCAAAAAGAGGAAGGGAAAAGTATTTTTTTTATTGGTAGCATAATGAGTCGCCCTTGGATAAAGCACATCTGTCTGTTTGTTCATCAAACTATGGGATGCAGTACGACCTTAGGAAGTTGTTCTCGCTATATAGAGTTGTGTCCTCTACCGTTTGGTTATCCTTCCAAACATATGGAGAGTTTGTGTTGCCTCCTGCTTCGTAGACTTATAATTAATTCCATGTTGCATGAGTCTCATCATTTTTCGTGCTATTGTCCAAGGGAAGTTTGTCACCAAGCCTGAGTCGACCCCTCTGCAATTTGTCTCTTGCCCTCATACCCAACCATCCTGAATGTCCAATCAAGTCCTTGTTCAAAATCAATGAAGCCTTCAGTCTGATCATCAATTCCATGACCGACGAGTCATCAAAGACCTCTGGGTAGTGCAGTCGTACACTCATATTACACTCCTACCCAAGTTTTGAAGATTTTGAAGTAGTTGCTCGAGCTCTGAAGACCTCATCTCCAGCCATCAAGCCATATCAGCTTCTAGAAGATGGATACTCTATATGTATATCTTTTTGATTTTGAGATGTAGCTCCGTTGTGTATTGTTCGCGTCTACTCTTTATATAGTAATATGACACGAATCTACAGTGTATTTGATTGGTAGCCATGATTCTATTTTATCCCGAGCATGGATATGCCCGCCTCGGTGAGACATTTGTTATTTTGTAGATGACACCTCTCGGTTCTTGATCCTTGGACTTAATCGTTCGGCACATCAGTAAATATTGGTAATGTATTTCGGCCATCAGATTCTCTTTTGACCTCACACATTAGGGGGAATCTGTTATAACCCTAAATTGCACCATACATGCTTACCTGGAATCAGGCCATCTCAGATCCCTTCTTTGCCAAAGCACTGTTGAACAACTCTTTAAAAAACCTCTTTTATAAGGGCCCACGCGCCCTACTCCATTATTGCACACATGTACATGCTAGCTGACCTAAAACAGCTCGCATGGACCGACAAAAGCGTGAAAAAATGAAAGTTGTGGATATAACACACAGCTCTGGGTGAGTTAACTGAAACTCCTAGCCATGCATGGCTGAGGGTTCATCCAAATACCTAGCTTCTTCTAGCCTATAAAAGAAGGGATAGGGGTCCCATTTGGGGAAGGAAAAATATAGCAAAGAAACTCTGCCCATTTGCATATTCCCATTGTCCCAACCCTTTAGCCATCCTTGTGCCAGAAGAGATACAAAGCAAAGAAGTTGGAGGACAGTTGAAGAGGAGCCCAATATCAGGTTCGTGGAGCGGTGGACGGTCTCGAATTTTTGTAAGTTGACTCATTCAAAGTAATAAAGAAAATGCTTTTCCCGTCCCAATTCATGAGTTATTCATAGTTTGTTAAGAACATATTTGAATCTCTAACCCGTTAGTCTATAGGTAAGATGCATGTGTAGTTGTTGCTTGTCTTGTATCCAGGTCAACTTTGGAAGGAGAACTGTGAACAAGTGATCAAGTGCGCAAGAGGATCGACATAGAATGCCTGGAACAAAGTAGGTTGATCTGGCCATGTATTTACTGAAATAAATGGGATTTAAGTCTAGGGATGAAGGTAGAAATTAGATTTTCTCTTGGTCATATCTGCATGCAAAGTATAACCCTATTTGCTAGTCCGTAAGGATATTTCCCTCACAACAAAGAGGGGACCCATAAGTCTCCCTTTCTCTTTGGTGTTTTCCCACTAATACAATCTATCCATTGGTGGAATGAATATTGGTCAGTTGTTTGATTAATTTTGGTTCTAATTCCCTTATGCACTTTAGTTTAGTTTCTTTAATTTTTGTTAGCTTAATTGTTTGTTTATTTCTTGTGCTTGATATTTCTAACTATTGCACTAAATTTTTTCCTGTCCAGCTAACCCAATTGGACTTTCAAGTGTCCCTCTTTTTCTCATTCAAGTGATGAAAATGATACAACACCAGTGCAAGGCATTTTGGATGAGCAGTTGGTGGTCTATGAAAGTTATAGTTTACTAATAACTTGTCACTAGGAGACAAACTATGTAAAGAATGTAAAACAATAAATGTGGATGCCTTCCTTTTTATAAATAACTCTTTGTCATTGGAGTGTTCCTCAAAGGAACAATTTGCACTAAATAATGAGGAACTGCAACTATTTATGAACCCTACAATGCTCCCATGAGTTCGTGGTAACACATTTTTCTTGTTAAAGTTTCCATAAGCATAACAATTCATGCACATACTATACATGGAATTGTTATGTTTGTATTTAACAATATTCAAGTAATTAGGTCGACTATAAAGACAACCAAAACATGGCATAACTTCCACTAATTGTTTGGAAGGAACATATACATGTGAAAGGATAAATAACCCAAGATTTGCAACATCTATTTTAGACTTGGAAATCATATAACTATTACCACAAAAAGATAACTTGATTCCAACATCGGGCACAAGCATGGAATATGGCTAAGTTCTATACAAAGCTCGGTTGTAACATCTTTGGTATTTACTTTGTAGATGGGTAGCAAGAGGGAAGTCATCGCTACCTTCCAACAATTGAACAGACTTTGGTGTGTACTTGGACATTTTTTTCTCTTAGCTCGTACAACTTTTTGGATATCCTAGTAGAGATGTTTTGGGTATTATTGATATCGTACTTTGGCTCACTATAAGAACTCTCCATTGACTCAAAATTAGGAGACAGGTTTCCCAATTTAGGACAAAACATAGTTGATCTAGATTTTGAATTTTCAAAAAAGGAGCATATGAAAGTGTTCCTACGTGTCTTTTCTATATCACCTATTGGATTCTTGACAGTAGTGGGAGGTATTAGACCTTCAAATTTGGGTAGTCATTCATTAATAATGGGAAAATGTGACACGTCAAGGGTTCTTATTCAATCTTTTAAATTTTGAACAACCACATACTACTGGTGTTTCATAAAATAGATCCAATACATGGTGTAATACCGTTGACCCAGGTTGTAGGTTATTGGAAGATGGCATGTTACAATTGGCATCGTAAAGTGACTGTCCATTTTCATCAAATATTTTCTTGCGGATCTTTCTCTTGATATGAGGTTGTGAAATTTTTGCACTGGTGGAATATCTTACAAGTCCAAACTCGATCCTAAATTATGATCCTACAAAATTCAATGAACAATTGTTCAAATTCATGTGCATAAATGACATAAATTCAATTAGATAAATGAATTATAAATAAAATCTAGAATTACTTCAAATAGTTGGGGGGAGTTGAGAAACTTGCAATGATATGGAATGTGCTAAAATATGAAGAATTGGCCATTTGATATTATATCCTTCTTTTCCCTACATTTTAGCCAAAACCATCATGAATATATACATGAATTTGATATTAAAAGTTATCGGTGGTTTTAATTATTTTCTTATGCAATGATGCATCTCTATATATAGAATGAATTGGTGCACTACACTATGAAACACACCGAACCGTGATCTTCATTAGAGCCTTCACAAAGAAAAATATCCATAAATTTTAATTGTGGATGTTTTCATTTGTCAATAAAATTGGTATCGACACAGTTTTATGTATATACACACGAGGGAACATTAATTTGTGTGGCGCGCTTATTTGATGAAAAATTTAATTTTTTAAATGTACATAGTTTACTAAGTTTTTTTTACATACAAAGTGTATCGGTGTGCTTTGTAGCACACCAGTATGGTATATAAAGTGAAAAAGAACAATGAAAAAAAGGGCAGGATTTTCATTTTTCGAAATGTGTTTGTTTATAAATTAAAACACTATTCATTATTTCATTTTTTTGGCAAAATTTAAAGGGAATATTTGTTGAAGAGAGATTTACCACCAAATAATTTGGAGTGGGTAGATACTTTTGAAGAGCCAAATTTGGAAGGGATCTGTAGGGAACATACATATATACAAAGAAGAAATTCCAGGTATGTGATTTCATTCTACTGATCATTTCAATATTTTCCTATTTGATTCAAACTATTTTCAATGCATGTTAAAAACCAATAAAAAGGTTTCATAGTAACCTTCGGTATTGGAAGCCTTAGATTTCTTGTTGTTTCTTTTGGTTCCCCTCTCTATATTTTATAAGAAGATTTTATTTTTTTAATAATAGATTTTTCTAGGTTTCTTTTTAAGAAATATATTTTTATAGGGTTTATTTAGTTGTATATGGGGTGTTTGGTATTCGTTGCAATGGTACCACGCATTGCATCATATCCCAAACCATTTCATTTTTATTGATATTATCAAAACAATTTATGTGGTACGTGATGCGCACTATACTGAAAAATCGCACTAGGGCACATTGTATAGAGGTAGCACCCCAATGGTCATTGTACAAAAAAGTGCATAGGGGCACATATATCTCTCAAATGCACCGATTAGTTGAAAATATAAATAGTATTGATTTTAGTATCATATATGTACACTTTAGTGGTGCACAATGAATAATAGTAAGCATCAGTGCATATATATGTTTGATGCCCCTAGGCATCCTATTTAATAACGTGCACTAAAATACTAGATTGTATAAAAATTTCATAATTTCTATTTATGATGGTTCCTTACTTTTTATATATAATATGGTCAATAAAAGTTCAAGGAAAACATCTTATTTCAGCGAGCTGAATGGTAGCTCATCCCAACAAGAGAGGGAGGAAAGTTCTTTAAGTTTTATTAAAAAATGAATATATTTGAAATGTTTGTAAGTTTAAATTAATGATGTGTATTGGTTAATGTGTGTCATGCAGAGAAAAAATTGAAGAAACTAGATAAGATTGTTCGCAATTTGAGTGAAAAAGAGAGTAACATATTTATGTCAATGTTGCAAAGAGAAGAAATAGGTGGATCAAAAGGTAATCAACATGAATTTTTTCTTTGAATTTTTACTAAAAACGATTTTCTTAAGATTAATCTCTAACAAGTTTTAAACACTCGATTTCACGTTTTCTTAGTGTTATGTAGGGATCGATAGCGAGGGAATGGAATCTTGTCCTAAGAGGAAAAAAATTATTAAGGATGTAAATGATGATGATGGCTTGGTCATCAATTCATCTGGAGTGGTTCTTGAAGTTAATGAAAGGGGCAAATTGTTTACAAAGATTTGAGGTGTTAGAATATTGAGAATATGAATAAACATACAACAATACAAAACCGTGGAACATTACTAGTCTAGCCTCCTATCCATACAACAACATATAATCACAATAAGAAAGAGACAAGAGAGAAAAAAGAGAGTACACCAAATATACATTGTAAAATCCCAAAATGGGGAAAAATCCACGGGAAGGTATTGTCTTCTTTATTCTTTAGAAATATGCAATCTTACACTTGAGAGCACCTCCGCAAATTATTTACCCTTTACAAAGAGAATACTTCTTCTTATTTTTGTGTATACCTCATGGGTCTCTCATACCTCTATTATATACCAAGATATATGGAGGAATTACATGCCAACAATACATGTGGGATAAATATAATTTCATATTTTCAAATAATAAATGATAGTAAGAGTATTTTTCTCCATGATGAATGTGGAATAAATCTTTTACATAATATTACAAATTATTCCGACAAAACACTAAACATTATTTCCTTCCAAACTAACACAATTCAACACTCCCCCTTAATTATGACTAGGGATAAGGAACACTTATGGAGGAATTAGAATAACTTCCAATTCTTCCTATGATAATAAGAAAGACAATACCTTCCATACTGACACTTGTGGAGGAATATTTCATTACATCAGCACTCCCCCTTGATGATAAATTCCGCATTCCCAACAAATTTTGAAGTCACAAAAATGTTTCCTATGTCATGAATTTTGAGAAGATATATGTTGCTTGCTACTTTGTGATACAATACTCCAAATAAATGACACTATCCCCAACAAGATCTCAAATGTAGTGAGTAGAAATATCAACGTGTTTGGTTTTGGAGTGAAGCAATGGATTATATGCAATTTGAATTTCACTTTGATTGTCACATCCTAACATTTAAAAACATATCATACCCAAACTACTTATTTAGATACTTCCTTAGCTTCCTTGTACATTGATTCACAAGAAGAAAGAAAAAGAGTTATCAAATTCTTACTAGACCACGAAATTAGAAATGAACCAAGCTTAAAGAAGTGTTAGTAGACCATCTATCTAAACTGTCACATGCCCAATTAGGATCTATATAACCAAGAAGAGAAATTTTAGTTATGCTCAAATAGTAAACACCATAATTCATTGTCCCCTATAAATATCTGAGAATTATCTTTGCTTCTTGCCAATGAATTTGATGAGGCTTGTGCAAAAAACTTGAGACAATACTAATGAAAAAAGAGATATCAAGCCTATTGTGTATAAAATATATCAAAATCCCCACAAGATGACAGTAAAGTTTAGCATCAACAAGAGGAGTAGTACAATCAACAATTAATTTTACGCCGGACCAAAATGGTGTTGGTGAGGATTACAAAACAGAGGAAGTAAATATGTTTCATACTTAGGATACAAAATAAATATACCATTAGAAATATACCAAATCTTAGGAACCATAAAATAGTTCAATATGCCTAAATCTATCATTTCAAATTGATTTTTAATATTATTCTTCAATTCCTATATAGATGCACGTTGGCTGCCAGTAATGATAAGACCATCCACATATAATAAAACAATGAGGACTTCATCACCAAATTACTTTACATAAAAAATTGGATCCGATATACACCATTTGAAACCATTCTTCAACAAATAAGTATCAATTTTCTCGTACCAAGCTCTAGGTTCCTGCTTAAGACCATATAACAACTTGTTTAATTTGCATACCAAACTTAAAGTTTTAGTAGTGATAAAACCAGGTGGTTGTTGCATATAAATTTATTCATGAATATCACCATTCAAAAACACACTATTTATATCCATTTGGTGCATTTCTCATTGGTAAGATGCAACAAGAGAAAGAATAGCTCTTATAGTGTTCTTTTTAGAAACTGGGGCAAAAGTTTCATTATAACCAATACCTTCTTGTTGAGAAGAACCTTTTGCTACTAACTGGGATTTGTATTTTTCAATTTGTCCTTATGTATTAAAATTTGTTTTATATATTCACTTACAACCAACTAAATTCTTTCCAGGAGGAAGGGGAACAAGAGTCCAAGTCTTGGTCTTTATTAATGAGTCATACTTTGTAATCATTGTTTTATCCCATTTATGTTTGTCCTTAGGTTGAGCACAGGTAGAAGGATCATATGCATCCAAAACTTCAGTCATAAGAGAAAATACATATCTAGTTCAATGAGTATTGGAAGAAATACCAATCTCAAAATCTACAGATTCAAGAATTTTCTGGGCCAAAATAGGAAGAGGGGTAGTGGCAGGAACCACTCTATTATATTCGGAACATTCAGGAGGATCACTTGAAGAGTTAGGTGAAATAGGATCTAGAGTAGGCACAAAGCTTGAAAATGGGGTAACCGAGATAGGAGTAACATGAAATGCAGGCAAATTCAAGGTAACATGAGGTTTATTAGACTCAATGGAAGGAGATACTTCATTAAATTAAACATCTCATTGAATTATAACAAATTGGTTAGATGGATCCAACAACCTATAATATTTAGAATCCTCACTATAACCAATGAAAATACATTTGTGAGACTTGGGCTCTAACTTTTTCCATTTGTCATCGGGAATATGGGTCCAACATTCACTGCCAAATATCTTAAAGTTACTTATATTGGGTTTTCTTCCATTCCATTTTTCTTCGGGAGTAACCTGCAAAACTTCCTTAGTAAGAAATCGATTTAAAATATAGTGAGCACAACAAATGGCTTCAGCACAAAACCTTTTATGTAATCCTTTAGAATAAAGCATATGTCTAGCCATTTCAACCAAAGTTCAATTTTTCCTTTCAGTAACCCCATTTTGTTGAGGAGTATAAAGAACAAAATTTTGATGTTGAATACCATTCTTATAAAAATATGTATTAAAATCCTTTTTAGTGAAACCCCCCCATTATTAGTTCTCAATCTCTTAATACTTTTACCAGATTCATTTTCAACCATGGATTTAAATTCTTGAAATTTTCCAAAGGTTTCACTTTTATGTTTCAAAAAATAAACCTAAGATTTTCTATTATAGTCATCAATAAAAGTAAGAAAATAGACAACATGAAACAAAGAAGGAGTTTGAAGAGGAGTACAAATACCACTCTAAATCAATTACAATTGTTCTTTAGTGTGCCAAGCTTTACCTTTCCCAAACATTTCCATATGATTTTCACCAAGAACACAACCTTCACAAGCACCTTTAGTGGAATAAATTGAAGGTAATCCAAGTACCATTTTAGATAGCATTTTAATTTTACCATAACTCAAGTGACCTAATCTTTCATGCCATAATTTACTTTTTTCATTCGCATAAGCAACATAGGAATAAAATGGTTGATTTTTAGATGAATGAAAACCAGTAAATTTATATAGACCAGAATCATGATCAACATGACCAAAAGAAACTGCTTTGAAGTTATGTTTGATATCTTTAAAAACATATTTATCTAGCCATGCTTCAAACTTATAACCTTTTCGACACGCACGATAAATAGAAATCAAATTGATGGGCATGCCTTGAACATGAAAAACATCTTCCAATGTACCATTAGGAACTTTAACATTACCATAACCTACTATTGAAAGTTGTTTACCATCTGTTGGGGTACATGCTCAACTACATACTTAGTGACATACTCATTTTTTGTATTTTTCCTACTATTTAGGAGGACTACTATTTATAACATGTCTATTTATGGAAATTCTATTTTTATTTGGTGGATTCCTATATGTAATACCATGGGAAAATACCATGGGTTTCCAAAACCATGGGCTCATAAGCTACCATTAGGAAAATTCCTATTTTTTAAGAGAGAATTCTTATTTCCTTAATTTTAGGAGAAATTTCCTATTTCATGGCTATAGAGGGAACTTTAGTAAGAATATTAGCCTCCTAGGGAAGTGTGAATTACCCATATACTACTTGGAGTTAAATCACTTCACTTATTTAGTGTCTTTCCATAATTAGCAAATTCTCACTCAGTTAGGAATTTAGTTCCATTTTTGGACTCTAGTATTATTCTAGGAAATTTTTTCTATTATAGAATGCATGTTGACTTCATGTAGAGTTCTCACTAAGTTCACACCTATATTTTTGACCTTTTCTTATTATTACCAACTTTTGACTTTAGTTATTTGTTGCTATTGGGAGAAGTTACTTTTTTACTTTAGCATGCACATGGAAATCCCAACCTAGTGCAGATTACTCCTCATGTAAAGAGTCCTATATTTTGTACTCATTATCAAGGATTAATACATTGTGATTAGAGTTGGTTTTTGAGTCTCTTATGTGTGAATATTGATTCTATTTTTCTCTCACCTCTTTCTCTTTTTCAATTATCTTGTGTAGTATTTCCTTCTCACAATTAGGTCTTGGATTGTGGTTTAATACTACATGGTATTAGAGCCATTATTGTGAGGGAGTATTCAGTTTATTGTACGTTTATATATCAGATTGGAAAACCCATAGAGAACTATGGATCAACCATCTTCTTCAGTGATCTTGACACCCTTCAACTAATTTGAGTGGAATCCCAAGATAGAGCTTCTACTTTGAACCAAGGGTTTGTATAGGATAACCATGGGGACCGAGGTTGAGCCTACTTCATCCATACATAAATAAAAATACTTCAATAGAATGGATGAATCCTACAGGATATTGTACTTGAGCATCTCTGTAGATCTCCTCTTTCGTGTCGATACTTGCAAGACTCCTGACAATGTTTCATTGAGGTCATCATCTAGAGAATGATCTACATGCATTGAATCCAAGAGATTTTGAGACCCTACAAGACTATTTATGTAATTTTAAAACTTTATTTTCCCATGTTAAGTCTTGTGGAATTGATAAGAAAGATGAGCAATTAATCTTTTCAATTATAACAAAAATAGGACAAGAGTATTTTGTCTACACTTCTTATTTTCATACTACGAGGTTAGCTATGGGGCCTACATGGAAGATGTCATCCCTAGATGATTTCATGGAATCACTTATCCATGAGAAAAAAAATCTCATACAAATAAGGGCACTTAATAATTCCAAGCCCCATGTGCTTACAACTCAAGTAAGTTCAAAGAAGAATAAGAAGAAGAACAAGGGTAATAAGGACCAAGAGAACAAGAACGAAGGTAAAATAAGGTCCACATATGAGAGTTTGAGTTCCAAGGCATAAAAAGGAAATAATGAAAAGAAAAAGTGTTCATATTGTAACAAGGGGTTCCATCATGACATTTCTTACATGAAAAATACCATAGATCTCATGGCACAAACACTTGAGCAATATCACCTCGAGGATTGTATTCCATAAAATGCAAGGAAAGAGGTAATGATCATGCATTATTTTCTATTTCATCTTCTCCTAATTCTTGGGTGATTGATTAAGGGGCTACCCATCACATGGCCTCATCGGATATACTTTTTGCATACTTCGAGACCATTTTTGGACCACTAATCTTCATGGGAGATGATTCTTCTGTAGAGGTGTGCGGAAGGGGTAGAGTTGATCTAGACAATGGATTCTTTCAGGATGTACTTCATGTTTCGAAGATTTTAGTGAATCTTCTCTCCATATATCAAATCACTCATTCAGGTTCAGGGAAGAAGGTGTATTTCACTCCATACTCAGTTATTATTTCTGACTTTTCATATGGTTCAAAAATTATCATTGGTGAGGTTAATCAACATTCCAGGTTATTCACCTTATCTCACTTCACTCATAAATATGATTATGTATCTCTTCTAACTCATTCTAATTAAGAGTCTAGGTTGTGGCATGAGAGATTTGGGCATCTGAATTTTAAATATTTATATCATCTTAGTAAGGGTGGAAAGGTAGATGGATTACCCCACATTCAATACACAAATGGAGTTTGTTAGGGATGCATACTAGTAAAACATCCTGAGGATAATTTCAACACAGTTAAAGCATGGAGGGCATCATCACTTCCAGAGTTGGTTCACAGTGATATTATAGGTCCTTTCCCACACCCATCAATCATTAAATATAAGTATGTTCTTACTTTCGTTGATGATTTTTCGAGATATACATGGGTCTACTTTCTCAAATTAAAATCTAAGGTCTTTGAGTGTCTTAAAGATTTCAAGCATCTAGTTGGGAACCAAACAGGGAAGAGGATTAAGAAGCTTTGTACAGACAATGGAGGAGAGTATGTGAATAAGGAAGTTGAGCATATTTTTTCAGAATCAGGTATATAGTTGCAACAATAAGTTCTATATACTCCACAACTGAATGGGGTATAAAAGAGAAAGAATAGGACATTGAAAAACATGGCCAACGATATGTTGCAGTATAGAGAACTACCTCCAAATTTATGGGATGAAACTATCAACTGTCCAACATACATTCAGAATATATTTCCTCATAATTTAGTTAAGGGAGTCACTTCATATCTTATCCAGGTGGATATTGGTGGCCACCCACCTATTCCATCTGGCTCCTCATATCCGTTTATTATTCAACACGCCTTTCTATAATGCTTTATAATTGTGAGATATAAACTTATAGGGTTGTCTGAATCCTCACACATTCTCTAGGTGGATACGGGTGGCCTCTCGCCTAATCCAACAAGCTTATTTTATATGTTTTCATGTCATCACGTCTTGTTGTACTTCCAGGGATGTTTTGGAGCCCTAAACATTATTTTTTTTTACTCACACAGTTAGACTTTAGATGGAGTCAAAGTCTAATGGAGGAATGTGTAGATATTTGAAAGACCTTTCCAACAGTCTATCATGCACCTAAAATGGAGGTCGCATGCAAACGTTATGACCCTAGGAAGTTGAGGTACCAAATTACACCAACTTACCCATAGGGCCCACATGACTTTTGGCGTTTCACCTTCTAGGGTTAGTTTTTTGGTTGTCTAGGGTTTTGGCATTCATCAGTAATATGAAAAGGGCCTATGGAGCCTCATTGTAATCAATTCTTCTCAGACGGATGCACATACCATCCACATCTCTTCTCAGATATAGCTACCACCATTCGAGCAAGTTTTAGTTATGCATTTTTACAGTTTCAACCTATTTCATTATTTAATAGAAGATATTTTTCACTAGATATTTGTGTTATTATTCCTATCTTCGTGTTTATGATATTTAGTCTGTTAATCAATTCATTTCACTCCTAAATCCATATCAGTGGTATCAGAGCAGTGTGCTCTTCATTCATTTTTCTTTGTGCATGTCCTTGACAAGGTCTAGGTACAAGAAGTTGGGACCATAACTAATTGAGCCATTACCAGATCGATCGTGCCGAGCCTGAAAAAAAACCATGGGAGACGAAAAGAAAGATGATGGAGCAGGAGATCCTATTAAAAATTTTCTCGAGGAATCCCTCGCACGACAAAGGAATGAAATGATGGACAACTTCAAGCAAATCCTTCAACGGTTGCCCACGGGAGAAGCATATTCATCAAGTAGCCATGCAACCCCCTTCAAGGTACAGGTAATTTTTTATATTCCATTATTTTAAGGACTGATAGATGAGTATGTTGTAGATAAATGGTTGAATCTGCTCGAAGGCTATTTTTCGGTCCACAATTTTTCCGATAGGGAAAATATCACTTTTGCAATCCTCAAGGTCGTTCTCCATGTTAAATACTGGAATGACATGTAATATCCATATAGAATAGTCTTATCTGAAAATATATCATAATGCATACCACTATACATCAAACAATCTTGGGTCCATTACCCAAACCTAGGGTCTCCAACTTCTCATGGCCATAACTCTCTAACCGTGAGGAGTTATGTGATGTTACACATACCACTGGAAATGGAATGACAAGCTATATCCATATAGGATAGTTTACCTGACAAATTAATTTTCCTTCATATCATTATTCCACAATTAAGCATGGGTTCACTTACTCCACAAAGAATCTTCCTGTGAGGGCTTTCACCATAAGGGGACCACTTTGGAGTTCATCCATATTTACTTCTTATCAACCATGACAAGACAATAATGAGTCATATTTACATAAAACAATATCAGTTCCATTACCCAAACCTTTGTGCTACGGGACTTTCTTCAAGGGTTGACATAAATGACAACCAACCTTAATCAACAATCTCCCTCTTTGGCATTGATCACAACACTCTGATGCAATAATTAAATCATATCACTCATGCTCCCCCTGAAACTGTGCCTCTGTCCTCTGTATCTGATAAATTTTCCTTTGTCCTCTGCATCTGATAAATCTTCTCCCCCTGGAACCATGCCTCTGTCCTATGCATCTGATAAATATCTCCCCCTTTGTCATTAATGGAAAAGGTATCTTTCCATCTAGGGTTGCTCCCCTTGACTGAACTGTCCTCTTATGGTTCTTCCTCGTGTACATATAAGACATATAAGATAAGCATTCAAAAATCATTCATTTTGGAGTAGAAATAACTCCAAGTCTTTGGCGAAGATATTTAAAGGCTTCCCGTGGAAGTGGTTTTGTAAATATGTCTACCACTTCTTCGTTTGTGCCCACATGCGCAACTCTGATGTTCTTTTCTACAACATGTTCTTGTAGAAAGTGATACTTGATTGGAATGTGCTTCATCTTGGAGTGCATCACCGGGTTTTTTGAGATACTAATGGCACTTGTATTATCACAATATATTGGAATGGGATCATCATACTCAACATGTATATCTATCAAAGTCTGTTTCATCCAAAGAACCTGTGTACAACATGCTTCTGCTGCAATATACTCTGCCTCGGCTATAGATAGAGATACTAATGATTGTTTCTTTCTTAGCCATGATACCAAATGCTTACCTAAGTAGAACGTTGTTCCACTGGTGCTTCGTCGATCATCAATACAACCTTCCCAATCTACATCTGTGTAGGCAATAAGTGATAGATCTTTTCCTTTTGGATACCATAATCCAAACTCTTTTGTTCCTTTGAGATAT
>JZKD02S0005905.1:366132-391975 GCA_000966675.3 Picea glauca
TCTTCTTCCTTCTCTCTTCAGGAACTCAGGCCACTGTGACCCCTCTAAAGGCAATAGATAGGTTTACATCATTAACGATCATAGGGATGACGAAAATAATGTGTAACACACATGGACTCAAGCTTTCTCTTATTAACCCCTTGTCCATCAAATCCCAGACTTGCTTCTTGACTTCTTCATTCTCCTGCAGTGTCAGCTTGTACATTGCTTTGTTGAGTAAACTCACTCCTGGTATAAGGTCAACGTGATGACTTATACTTCTGATGAGTGGAAATTAACAAGGTAAATCGTCCACAACTATATCAGCAAAATTCTCCAACATTTTCCGAATTTCCTCTGGTAGATCATCTATCGAAGTACTGGTTAAAATGACTCTAGGTTTCCTTACCACAAAAAACTGCATGTCTTCTTCTTTCTTGACTTCCTCTAGAAGTTCCTTCCCACTCATGAGAAGTATAGTGTTGCTTGCTTCTTCTTTCACCTTCTTGTCTTTGATTGGAAGCTACATATGTGTCCTACCATTATTCTCTAAGGTGTATGTATTATTTCTCCCATCATGAACAACATTTGTATCATATTTCCATGGTCTTCCCAACAAAATATGACAGACATCCATGGGAATAACGTCACATAAGATCTCATGTCTATATCCCCCTATCTTAAATTCAACTAAACATTGTTTAGTGACTGTTACCTGATGTCCCTTTTGCAACCAGAAAAATTATATGGTATTGGATGTGCAACTGTCTCCAATTCCAACTTCTCGACCATTTCTGTGGATACTATATTATATGTTCTTCCACTGTCCACAATTACCTTGCATGCCCTATCCTTAGTATTGCAAGCGGTTCTAAATAGATTGTTTCTCTGGGCTGGGTTCTCTACCTCTTTCTCTAGTTTCAAGAGAATTTTTCTCATCATTAAGGATCTTCCGCCTTCTATATCTTCTGCCTCAACATTTTGCCTCTGCACTTATGAAATGTGAGATTCACCTCCTCCATCTCTTTTTCTATCAGGACAATCAAAATATTTTTTTTTGATCTTTCCACAAACAAAAAACTTTATCTCACCTCCTCTGCCTCTGCCTCTTCCTCTTGCTCGCAGAAAAGTGTTCTTATCGGCATATTGTTTTCCCTGTGAACTTCCTCCTCTTTTTGGTTGATTACGAGGCTTCTCTTCTTCATCCTTGGGATTTTGTATTCTATCCTGGGCAATTTCTTTGCCTCTGCTATGACTTCTACCTCTACCCCTTTAACCTTTCTTTTGAGCCAATTTTTCTTCTTCCTTCGGAGCAATCTGATAAGCATCTTCCACATTTCTAACTTTCACCATGCTCATCTCATCCTGAATGTCATATCTCATACCATTCATGTATCTGGAGACCTTTTCATCATCACTCTGGTGATGACTTTCTCTGATATTTAGTCGGTAAAAATCTTCAATGTATTCCCTCACTGTCATCCCCTTCCATATCAAATTCTGCATTCTTCAAAATAGATTGATTTGGTAATCTCTGGGTATAAACTTGGCCTTCATTTTTTCTACCATCCTATCCCAAATTCTAATTCTTTTATTTCCTTTGAAACACCTATCAGTCTGCAGTTCATCCCACCACAGTGTTGCATGCCCTTTCAATCTAGTGACAAGATGTTTTACTTTCCTAACTTCTTCGATATCTTCATATTTGAAGTATTTATCCAGAGCTCTAAACCAATCTAGTAGCTTCTCAACATCTAAGTTTCCTTCATACATCAAAATGTCCATTTTTTCTCTGGCCCCTATTCTTGCAACAACTCTAAATAGACATTCTTCTGCAGTGTCTTCGGCTACAACTTCTTCTTCGACTCTAGCCTCATTTTCACTTTCAGCTTCACTGACATATCATGTATCAATAGCTTGTCTCTGTGTTGTCTCTATAACATCTAATCGAGCGTGAAGTTCCCTTATTTCCATTTCCACGGCTGGATAGGGCATTGGTCTGTCTTGACGTCTTCTGGGCGGCATTGTTCAAATCTGTTCCACGCAAAATTCAATTTACAATTTTCCTTCTGTCTCCCCCTACCTATAGAAAACAATAATTCTAAGCTTTGATACCACCTAACGCAACACCCCTACCTCAACAGGTTTTTCTTGACCTCACGGTCTAAGGATTGTTCTTAATATCCCCTTGAGATGAAATGGCTCTTTGATTCCCAGCTGGAATCTTCACACTTGTAACCACATGTCCTTCTTAGGAAGTACGCCTATGAAAACAAGCACTGGGTGCTAACTCTTACCCACATGACCAACCAATGTGATCACAACCTTTACCCAAAAAGGTATTTCGTGAATCACGATTTTGGGGGTATTGGCGTGATACAACCCCAACACTCCACATCCACGAAACCCCAAAACCTGATGTGGGACCTCTCCCCAGGACCAGATCTAACGGTCCCGTGCCTTCTCCTCGATCAACGGCCACGATCACATCACAACTTCGTGTTTTGAGATGTCGGGACTGTGTGTATAATGCAAGCCCAATTATCAAACTCCCAAGTTTCGAAATGTCGAGCTCTGAACTCAAGAGATCAACGAATCCCATTGATCCAGATCCAACAGATACTATTCCTTCTGGGCTTGTGTGTGCTGAAAGGTTATCAGCGTTTTCCTTCTTGTTGATCTACTAGATCCAACGACTCATGGAATTTTGGTGTTCCTCCCTCCGAGAAGTTCTATCCTTTGTTCATATTTTCAATGGCTCCAAGCCAAAGGACTTGGCATTAATTCTTCTGGGGTCAACCTCTGTGAGGTGACTTCAACCTTTTTCTTTTATTCGAATCCCTCAAAATCTTTATCCCTTCTAAGCTTGGATTCTACTGCAAACTCAAGAATTCCAAGGGTTTTTTGTGTGCACTCCTTGTGCCACTCATGATAACCTCTGGTTATATGACGTCTTCCTATTTTGTGCACTCCCTGCAACATAAATCCCTCAACCCCTCACTTGGGTTGGAAAATTATAAGACTTCAACTAGCGGGCGCACTCCTTGCATGGCTCTGTAATATACTCACACTTCTGCTGGTATGAGAACAACATAATCTCTCCTGATCTTGTCTAAGGTAAAACTCAGAACCTGTCAACGCACACTTTGCGGACTTCCACTGCACTCCTTGCAAAAATTCTCAGGACGAGAAACAATTGAAACTCATTCTCTCCCTCTCAAAGACTTCATACATTCAACATGAAATCATACATACACACAACATTGAAACAAATACATATCAGTGACTAAAATTAACTGTAAACATACCATTCAATAGATGTAAACAAAATTCATAAAAACACCATGAAGTTGGATCAAATATTCCTTATATTAATCCAAGTGCATCTGTACATGGGTTCTATAGCATCAACTATCTGCTTATACAATCTTCTACAATCTCTATTCCTTTCTCCTATTCTTTGGCTCTAAATCTCTAATTCTTATAATGAGAATAATAATAATACATTATAATACATACGAGGGATATTTCTAGAGTTTTCCCTCCTACACTCTAAGCTATCTAATCGAAATAAAAGCTACAACTACTTTACATTTAATACAATAAATACCTCCAACAAATAGATGGGAGCAACCACTCAAGATCTATATTACAACTCAAAACATAAATGTGAATGCATCCTTTCAAGATATTACATTAATGTCTTATCCTTCCAAATTCAAAACACTTTCAAAATGTGCGTTGGTGCATATCCAACTGTCCTCCTCTCTTGTGCTTTCTTTGCTAGCTTTCTTACGATGCTCCTGCATCACTCCGATTCATTTTCAACAATGGTAGTCATAAGAACCTGATTTCAGTAGAGGTTGTCAAGCGACTAAATATTCCAACGACACCACACCCACAACCCTACACCATCGGTTGGCTTCGTCAAGGAAGAGATATTCGGGTCAACCAACAGTGTCATCTTCCTATGACATCAAGCCTTTCAAAGATTATGTATTGTGTGATATTTCTCCCCCTGAAGTTTGTGATGTTCTTTCAGGACAATGATATTTTTGGAAGCATCATGATGTGTATGAGTCTAGACCCCGCAATGTTATTATTACTTTGGGTAGACAACTGTATAGGATCCCAAAGGTGGCACTGCCTACTTATATTTCTTTAATCTCTTCTAAGCAATGCAATAAGTTCATTTCATAGACCAGGAAGTTAATCTTCTTTGTGATCCGTTCTCAGAGTAAGAAGAAGGTCACCACCACATCTGTGGCCTCTACACAATGCTTCTCTTTGTAGCATAAGTAAGTGGACATGATCATGGAAAAATACAGAGACATCTTCGCCTCACCTACAGGGGTACCGACACACTTCCAAGTCAAGCATCTAATTGATCTAACCCTCGATGCACCTCTACCTAATGGACCAGTCTATCGGTGCTCACCGATGGATAATGATGAAATCAGGCATCAGATCCAAGAGATTTTTCAAAATGGGAAAATCAAACCCATCTCCTCCCCTTGTGAAAGCCCTATTGTACTGGTGCAGAAGAAGGACGAGACTTGACAACTCTGCATTGATTACAGAGCCTTAAATAAAATCACATTCAGGAACCACTACCCCATTCCCAGGATTACTAACCTTCTTGACAAACTTAAGGGGGGAAATTTCTTCAGAAATATTGACTTGAAGTCTGGCTACCACCAGGTTCCTATAGAACCAACTGATTTCTGGAAGACAACTTTCAAGTACAAAGAAGGTCTCTACAAATGGATAGTCATGCCCTTTGGCTTAACAAATGCACCAACAACTTTCATGAGGTTGATGGACAATGTATTGATACCCTTCACCAACTCCTTTGTGGTTGTATATTTGGATTACATCCTCATCTTCAGCCAAATGTGGGAGGAGCACATGCGTCATATTCAACAGGTTTTGAGTACTTTGTGGCAGCACAAGATTTATGCCAACTTGGAAAAATGTTATTTTTGCATGAACAAGGTCCAATACTTGGGATACATTGTTGATGAGCATGGGATAAATTTTGATCCATCTAATATCCAAATCATATGTGACTGGCCAGCCTCGACTACACTAACCGAGCTTCAGATCTTCTTGGGACTAGCCAATTTCTACTGATGGTTAGTGTTGGGATTATCCCATATTTCCTGGGCCCTCAGCCAGGTGACCAAGGGCGGTGGTAGGCCCAAGTTAGTTTGGATGAAGGAGAAGCAATGAGAATTCGATGATCTGAAACATCATTTGTGCTTAGCTCCATTACTATCCTTGCCTGATCTGCAACAACCATTTGAGAATGATATTGATGCATCTGACTATGTTGTGGGCACAGTTCTCACTCAGCACGGGCATCCAATGGCATATCATAGTAAGACACTCTTCGATGTTGTTCGGAAATATTACACCTATGACAAGGAAATGTATTCCATTGTACAAGCCTATCGTCAATGGAAACATTACATTTTGGGGAAAGAGACAATCATACACACTAATCACAAGAAGTTCATACAAACACAGGGGAAATTGCAGAACGACCACCATCAGAAGTGGTCCACCTACCTGCAATAGTTCCATATCAACATCAAGTATAAGACAGATATCTCCAATCATGTCATTGATTGCCTCAGTCAGCCTCCTGTGGCTACACTCACCACTGTGCTCCCTTCTTGTGGACATGAAACATCAAAGTGGCCCCAACTTTACCAGCAAGATCCGGACTTGGCCACCACAAATCAACTCTTGGGCATAGGCGCCATTGTCATTGATTTTCACATTCAGGAGATACTCTTATGCTACTTGGGCCATCTTTGTGTTCCTACAAGCGAGCATGCAAAGTTGATTTGGGAAGCCCACTACAGTTGGGTGGCAAGACATTTTAGTGTAGAGAAAATTGTGGTCCTTCAAAAACATTTTTATTGGCCAAAACTTTGTCATGATGTCAGCAAATATATCATATGTTGCACTGCATGCGCCATCGCCAAGCCAAACATCAAGAATCAAGGCTTATACACTCCTCTTCCTATTCCCAAGAAGCCATGGGAATCCATATCCATGGATTACATGTCTGGTTTGTCGTCCACCAAACACAGAAATGAATGTGTGTTTGTGGTCATTGATCAGTTTTTGAAGATGGCCATCCTCACAGCCTGTAAGAAGAATGTCACAGCAGCAAATACTACCAAGAAAATCTTCGAACGAGTTTGGGTCCACTTTGGGATCCCACAGACCATCATCTCTGACTGAGACAACAAGTTCCTCAACACCTTTTGGTTGATTCTCTAGTCTCTATTGGACACCAAGCTCACAAAATCCACTGTTTACCACCCCCAAACCGATGGCCAAACCGAGGTCATCAATCAGATGATTATGCACATCCTGCGCATGTACAATTCTAAGCATCCCCAAACATGGGATGAGAGTCTCCCATATGTCCAACAAAGTTACAACAGGGCTCTCCATAGTTCCACCGGCCATAGCCCATTTCAGGTGGGTCTGGGATTCCAACCCTTGGGACCCATTGATGTTGCACTTCCTCTTGCCACTGCACAGACCGACTCTTCTCCTAATTAGTCTGCGATTGATAAATCCACCATATTCATTGAGAGGATAAAACACATCCGCCAATAGGTCCAGGAGATTTTGCAAAAATCCAATGCTAAGTACAAGAAGTTCCATGATCAACACAGGGTACCACACCAGTTTCAGGTTGGTGACAAAGTCTGGTTACATTTTCATAAGGAGAATCTCACCGGGACCCACCGGAAGATTCACCCACTTTATGAGCCTTACACTATCACCAAGGCTATGGGTAGCAATGCGTTTGAGCTCAACACTCCATCCTTCCTTGGTCTGCATCCAGTATTCAATGTGGATATCCTTCGGCCATATTTTTCATTGTTATTGGACACCTCTAAGATCATCGAACAAACGACACCAACATAGATCAACCCTGACTGCATGGAACAAGTATCCACTGATTAGATAGTGGACACACAGGTCAAGGGCACTCGCCAGGAGTAGATCCATCTTTATCAGGTTGTCAATGCAGGGAAACTCCTACACCAAGGCAAGTGGCTCACCTAAGGCCAAATCCAACAGAATTTTCCTCACTTGATGGGGGAACTCAATGAAATGGAGACCATTTCTTCCTAAGGGGGGAGGATTGATCCAGATGGATATTGGTGGCCACCCACCTATTCCAATTGGCTCCTCATGTTCATTTTTTATTCAACGTGTATTTCTATAATGCTCTATAATTGTGAGTTATACACTTCTGGGGTTGTCTAAAGCCTCACACATTCTCCAAGTGGATATGGATGGCCTCTCTCCTAATCCAACTGGCTTATTTTGTATGTTTTCATTTCATCACGTCTTGTTGTACTTCCAGGGATGTTTTGGGGCCCTAAAAATTGTTTCTTTTACTCTCTATAGTCAGAATGTAAACGGAGTCAGAGTCTAACGACAGAATGTGTAGATATATGAAATACCTTTCCAACGGGCTATCACGTGCCTAAAATAGAGGTCGTATGCAAAATTTATGACCCTAGGAAGTTGAGGTACCAAATTACACCAACTTACCCATAGGGCCCAAATGACTTTTGGTGTTTCACCTTCTAGGGTTAGGTTTTTGGATGTCTAGGGTTTTGGCATTCATGAGTAATATGAAAAGGGCCTATGGAGCCTCATTTTAATCGATTCCTCTCAGACAGATGTACGTATCAACCACATCTCTTCTCAAAGATAACTACCACCATTCGAGCAAGTTTCAGTTCTGCAGTTTTACAGTTTCAGCCTATTTCATTATTTAATAGAAGATATTGTTCACTGGATATTTTTGTTATTCTTCCTATCTCTGTTTTTATGATATTCAGTATGTTAATCAGTTCATTCCACTCCTAAATCCAGATCAATATCAGGCTTGGAGAGGGAATAATTTGATAGACACTCACTTCAGAATTTGTGGTTCTCGTGCATGGGCTAGGATCCCTTCCGATAGGAGGAAAGCTATTGAAGCTCAAATAAATGAGTTTATTTTTGTTGGATATATGGTTTAAGTGAAGGGATAAAGTTTATTATATAATAATTCATATACATTAATCATTCAAAGGATTTTAAAGTTTGAATAGGGTCCTTCACAAGTACTTTCGGAGCAATCCACGACTCCATCTCCACCACCACTAGTTGCAGAACTTCGTGAGACTTCCTATGATCATATTTATGATCATATATTTGAATATTATATATCTGATATTTATTATCATCAACAAGAATTTTCAGGTTCTTAACATTTACTGTGATGGGCACAACAGACTCTTTAGGCAACAAGTGATCTAGTGGGTGATCACGTCGAACCACAGAGAACCAGATATCAGTTTTTGGAGCCTCCAAAATATTTTACGACCATGGATCCATTGCTACCTATTTATTTTTATATCGTACTTATATCAGATCCTCAATCTTACACAGAGGCTAAAGGAAACCCCCATTGGAAGGAAGCTATGAAAGAGGAGTAGAGTTTCGTGATAGAGAACAACACGTGGGAGTTGGTTCCTCTACCTTCCAACGTGAAGCTTGTTATATGTACGTAGATTTTCAAGACAAAGAGGGATTTTGATGGATACATTACAAAGTATAAGTCTCTGTTAATGACTAAAGTTTTCTCACATGTACAAGGAATTTCATATGAGGATATTGTTGCACCAGTTGCCAAGATTGATTACATTTGGTTATCTCTAGCTATTGTAGCATCTAGAAAGTGGGAGTTACACCATATGGATGTGAATAATGCATTATTACATGGATATATTAATGAGGATATATATATGGAGCAGCCAAAGGGATATTTTCAAGATATATCATTAGTTTACATGTTGAGGAAGTCATTGTACATACTTAAGCAAGCACCTCAGGCATGGTATGATAAAATGGACTCTTATCTTCTCTCTAGAGGTTTTCTTAGATGTAGATCAGATCATAATGTGTATATGATGAGTAAAATAGATTCACTTCTACTAATATTTCTATATGTAGATGATTTACTCATCACAGGGAGCTCATCCTCCTCCATTTTTGCAATGAAGACCGCTTTGCATGATAGGTTTTCCATGACAGATATGGGTCTTCTACATTACTCTCTTGGTCTTGAAATCATACAGAATGATTCAGGAACCAATATTTATCAGTCCAAGTATGCTAGAGATATACTTGATAGTTTTCATATGACATATCCCAAGCCAACTCCAACACCCTTTTAGTTAGGGGTTAGACTAGAGGATGTCGATGCATCATCTTTGGTTGATTGTACTATTGGTTGATTGTACTAAATATCGACAATTGGTGGGGAGTCTTCTCTACCTTACACACTCTCGACGGGACATCTATTATGCAGTTGTATCAGTTTCCAGGTACATGCAGGAGCCTCATGAGATTCACTGGAAGGAAACAAAGAGGATTCTCGTATATGTAAAGGGGACTACTAGTTTTGGTACACACTATGCAGCAGGATCTTCCTTGGATCTTGTTGGTTACACAAACTTAGATTGGGAAGGTGATAGAATTGATCGTAAGTCCACTTCAAGATATGTCCTCTACCTTGGATCAGGACCTATCTATTGGTCAAGTAAGAAGCAATCAAAAATTTATTTATCATTGATAGAGGAAGAGTACGAGGGTGCAGTGAATGTTACTACTTAGGATATTTGGTTGTAGCACTTTCTTATAGAGTTGGTAGTTCATTTTCATCGTCTGATAGTTATATGGTGTGATAATCAAAGTACTCTCAAGTTGTGTAGAGACCCAGTTCATAGGCAGCAGACCAAGCACATCAAGGTTCATAATCACTTTATTCGAGGATAGATTCAGGTGGAGTCATTGATATGCAGTTAATTCCATCTTCAGAGCAGGTGGCAGAGATATTCACAAATCCTTTCACAAGAATTTTTTTGTCTCGTTGAGGTAGATTATAGGAGTGAGGGATACATAATATTAGAAGTTGAACATATTAGCCTTCTTTTCTTGTTAGCAACATATTTTGAGGGGGATTTTTTTTCCCATTAGGTTTCCCAAATTTACCTAAATTTTGTTCAGTTGTTATGCATCTATACTTGTACATGAGTACCTAAAATGGCTTCATATTTTCGGGACTCATCATTGTGCATACCCCGGTTGTGTTTCAGGGGGAGTGGTGGGGTACATTCTCAACTACATAGTTAGTAGCATAGTCATGTTTTCCATTTTCCCTACTATTTAAGAGGATTGTTATTTATAGCATGTCTATTTATAGAAGTTCTACTTTTATCCAATGGATTCCTATATGGAATACAATGAGAAAATACCATGGGTTTCCAAAACCATTGGATCATAAACCACCATTAGGAAAATTCCTATGTTTTATCTACCATTAGGCCAAATCCTATTTTTTAGCCACCATTAGGTAGATTCCTACTTTTTAGGAGATAATTCCTATTTCCTTAATTTTAGGAGATATTTCCTATTTCATGGCTATAGAGCTCACTTTAGTAAGAATATAAGTCTCAAAGGGAAGTGCACATTACCCATCTAATACTTGGAGTTAACTCACTTCACTTGTTTAATGACTTTCCACAATTAGCAAATTCTCACTTAGTTAGGACTTTAATTCCATTCTTGGACTCTAGTATTATTCTAGGAGATTTTTTCTATGATGGAATGCATGTTGAATTCATGTAGATTTCTCACTAAGTTCACACCTATATTTTTTACCTATTCTTATTATTAGCAACTTTTGACTTTAGTTAATTGTTGTTATTGGGAGAAGTTACTTTTTTACTTGATCATGCACATGGAAATCCCAACCTAGTGTGCATTACTCCTCATGTCAAGAGTCCTATATATTGTACTTATTATCAAGAATTAATACATTGTGATTAGAGTTGGTTTCTGAGTCTCTTATGTGTGAAGATTGCTTCTATTTTTCTCTCTCCTCTCTCTCTCCCTCTTGCAATTAGCTTGTGTGGTATTTCCTTCTCACAATTAGGTCTTGGATTGTGGTTTAATACTACACTATCAACAATAGAAAATTTATGTGATGTGTGCTTTTGAGTGTCATAAAAAGAAAACAATGAAGTAGTACCAAACATATGGTTAGAAGCACCAAAAACATAATCCATTTCAAAAAAGAAGAAGATTTACCTGGTTGAACTTAGTAGGCACAAAGAGAAACCTGCTATTCAATGGAGGTTTTGTTCTTGGATTTAGCAAGTTCATGTCTTCGTTTAAAGGAAATATTTTTAGGGTGGTTGGTTTTTCCACAATAATTACAAGGATTAAACACTTTATTTTTACTAGCATTAGCACAAGCATCATTAGAAGATTGTTGGGAAGATCCTTTAGTTTTTTATTTAGCATTTTTATATAAAAAAAATAGGATTCTTTTTATGATGTGCCATTAGAGATTTATTAGGTGTGAATTGACCTGAAGCAATGAAGAAAAAATTGAAGAAGTACCATACATAAGGTTAGAAGCACCAAAATCCATAAATCATTCCATAGAAGAAGAATAATTACCTGGTTGAAAAAAATAGGCACAAAGAGCAACCTATTATTCAACGAAGGATTTTTTCTTGGCTTTAGCCAGTTCATGTCTTTGTTTAAAGAAAATATTTTTAGGGTGGTTGGTTTTTGCACAATAATTACAAGGATTAAATACTTTATTTTTAATAGCATTAGCTTAGGCATCATTAAAAGAGTGTTGGGAAGATCCTTTAGTTTGTGATTTAGTATTTTTATAAAAACACTTCATTAGATTATTTTGGTGATCTTCCATTAGAGCTTTATTAGGTGTAAATTGACATGAAGCACTCAACCTTTGTTGCTCATTAATAAAACCTTTACAAAAATATTCAAAGGTAGGTTTCATAGATCCTTGAGACATTTCAATTGCTCTATTCCTAGTTTGGATGAATATATCAAAATAAGAAGGAAAGTTTTGTTCTACAAAAATGACTAGGGATGCATCCATTTTCTTGTAATCTTTGCCACAATTATTTAACTTTTCAGTTAGGGTTTTCAGTTCAGCAAGAAATGATTATATTCTTTCAAAATCATTACGTTCTAACTCATGGATTTTATTTTCAAGGTAATAAGCAGATACATCATCAGATTTATCAAATAAGGAAGCTAAATTTTTCCATTCCTCAACCAGACTATCTTCAGCCTCAATATGTACCTGAAGACTATCGAAAATTGTTTGACCAAAGAGTCATATTTATTAATCACATCATTCTTCACATACAAACAAGTCTTTAACAACAGTATATTTCGTATGTTCACCATTAACTAGTTGCCATATATTCTTACTCCTGAGAATATCAATCAACTTTCTCTTCAAGGGAATACAGTTAGTACCCACTAAATCAGGAATAGACACTACTTCAGAAGTCATAATGATGAAAAAAATGAAACCATAATGCAAATAAAGACAAGAAATAGAAGAAAAGATGAAATAGACTGAAATTTAACATACATGTGAGTAACGTATTGGAGATCTTAGGAAAGAGAGAGGACGAGGAAGGAAATCCATGACCGTATAGACTTGGCCATATGCATAGAGAAGGGAATATAGTTAGTACCCACTAACTCAAGAATAGACACTACTTTAGAAGTCATAATGATGAAAAAAAATGAAACCATAATGCAAATAAAGACAAGAAATAGAAGAAAAGATGAAATAGACTGAAATTTAACATACATGTGAGTAACATATTAGAGATATTAGGAAAGAGAGAGGATGAGAAAGGAAATACATGACTATATAGACTTGGCCATATGCACAGAGAAGGGAAATTCCTAGAAACCCTCAAATTGCTAAAAAAAACTACATATCGACTGCTTTAAAGTGTGGATCTGCTATGGAAAAGAGAAAAAAACATGGATTTCCCTTTGTTTCACCAAGAAACCCTCAGAATGTGGTTGTGTAGCCTGTGTGGAGAGTAAAAATATTTCTAGAAGGGTAAAAATCATCTCATCAAGCAAATTCGCTGCCTAGAGTGAAAATTCTCCCTTCTAAACTACAAATCATCCTCCTAGAATGCTAAGCAACCTCCTAGTAGGTAAAATTTAGTCTCATTAACAAAAAAAAATTCTTTCCCTAAAAAAACACATGGTCGTACAGGCCAGGAAAACTACCCCCCACAATAGATCAACCTCTGACAGAAGGAATCAACCTCTACAAGAGATTAAACGCCTTTGAAAAAGTGCAAATCACCCCCTAACACCTGAAAAAATTAAAAAAAAGGAGTTGTACAACAAAAAAATGAATTCTATATAGTATATGATGGGAGGGTGGGTTGGATGGTGAGTCAGCGAGTGAAAAACCACACCCAACAAAAAATATTTAATTGCAAACAGACTCCATCATCAAAATATATCAGGTTCAGAAAAAATAACCAGGCTTGATAAACAAACCTAGCCTGGTAAAAAAATAGGTTTGGTAAATACCAACCCTAAACATTTACCCAAAAATAAATTAGTTTTACCAAAAATTAAAATGACCTAGGCTAGGCTAAGAAAATTAATTAAAAAATGGGAAAACAGTAGTCAATTTTGACGAAACAATAGTTGATATTAGTTGAAAGATACATTATAGAAACAATGGTGAGATCAGATTTAAAAAACAAAATACACATAAATGTGAGAAATATGAAAAAATAATAATTAGGTTTTCAAGAAAAAAATCTCAATCTTGTAGAAAAATGCCCAGATCTAAAGAGAAGCATTAATGGCTACTAGATATGACGAAAAAACTACACAAGAAGGAGATCCCAAGTAAATATGAAGAAAATGTTGTTGTAAAAAACTTAGCATAGTAACCTGCTCTAATACCATGTTAGAATATTGAGAATATGAATAAACATACAACAATACAAAACAACATAATATTACTAGTCTATCCTATCAGACAGTTGGCTTAGGTTGATGGATAGTTGGTATGGATTGTTGGTTGTCATTGATTTCAAGCATTGGAGAGTGATATTTTAGATTGATGTCAACCCTTAGTGATTGATGTCAACCCTTGGAGAATGTCCGGTAGTGAATTCTGGTAGCACAAAGGTTTGGATAATCGACCCAAGGTTGTTTCATGTATAATGGTATGAGTTTTAATATATTCGAAGGTAATACTATTCTATATGTATAGTACATGTCATTCTATTTCCGGTGGTATGTGGAATGTCACAGAACTCCTCACGGTTAGAGAGTTATGGCCATGAGAAGTTGGAGAACCCAGGTTTGGGTAATGGAACCAAGTTTGTTTGATGGATAATGGTATGATTTTTGATATATTTTTAGGAAATACTATTCTATATGGATAGTACATGTCATGCCATTTCCATTCGTATGCGGAACGCCACATAACTCCTCACGATTAGAGAGTTATGGGCATGTGAAGTTGGAGAACCCTCATGAGTCATCTAGAAGCCCCAAAAGGTCAAAGTAGTCAAAGTGGTTTAAGAGATTTTAGAAGGTAAATAATAAAGTGAATTGATGAGTGTAATATAAGTCAAATTGAATATAAAATAAATTATTTAAATTATAAAGTTAATTGAGAAATTAGAAGTGGGTTAACCCTAAAATAAGGAAAGTGGGTTAAGATGGTTAAAAGGTAACCCCTTGAGGAAGCTACATGAATGTATAAATAAGAGGAAAGGCTCTCTCATTTTAATTACACTTGAGTATATTGAATATCTATAGGTGAGTGAGGTAACCAAAGGATATCTAATCCGAATTTCATAGGGAAGGTGAAGTAAAGAAGGCCGAAATTCAAGGGAGGATAAATTCTTTTGATGATGCTTTCTAAGGTATGTTATTTACAGGTCATCTCACCATATCCCCAATATTCTAGAATGATTCAGACCGTGAAATTGGGATTCCATTGAGGAAACATATCCAAGTATATATGGTACAAATTTCAGCTTGTGGGTCGTTGTATTTTTGGAGTTACACACCGTGGAAAATAGGGTTTGTGGCTAGTCCTGAAACTAGTCTAAAACAGGTGTTTCGGGTAAAAACGTCATAACTTATTCATAACAAATCCAAATTCAGTAAGACCAAATGTGTTGGTTAGAGTACAATCTGTAGTATGTTTTTTACAATTTTCAATCCATACAACAAATATTTTGTTCAGGGCACGCTCTACAAGTTTTCTTTCTACAATAAGCCGGAATTCAACAAGGTATGCCATTTTTTCCATAACTCCTTTACTGAGAGGTTCCAAGTAGTGACACCTGGAGGAATTGCACAAAAACCATTGAATAACATTGCATACTATTTTCATATCTTTATTCATTACTGGTACATAGTTATGATTATTTCAAGTTAAGGTTATTGACTAATCCAAAACTAGTCATGTGAGACTAAAATAAAGCTTGATGAAAATGCTAGTCTCTTGTTGTTAAAGTTAAGGAAGGTTTGTAGGTATGTGATCATATACACCAGGTATATTACAAAGTTAAAAATCAGATTTGGATGATGAAATTGATGAGGGATTTTGTTTGAGGTACATGTTGGGTACATGGTTGAGACAAGTAGTTGATGAGTTGGCCCATACATGAGGTGTATAGTTGATGATGTTGGTACATCTTGATGAGTCATAGTTGATGAGTTGGCCCATACATGAGGTGTATAGTTGATGATGTTGGTACATCTTGATGAGTCATAGTTGATGAGTAGTTGATATGTGATTGGTACATACTTGGTACATGGTTGGAGGCACTTGTTAGTAGTACTGTTGACACATGGTTTATGGATGATGTAGCATACTTGTATTGGTATATTATTATAAGCACATATTGATCTTGGTGATGATTATGAGTTGTTGTGTTATGCTTGGTTGATGCACAAATTTGAGAATTGTCTTGGTGATTGATCTTGATGATTAGATCTAATTTGGTTGATAAGATTGATGAGACAGGTTGTTTTGATAGGTTGTTTGGACAGGTTTTTGTGACAGGTTATTCGTACAGGTTTGGTGCATGGTTGATGCACTCATCGATGGTACAGGTTGAAGTAAAGGTTGGTGCATGGTTTATTCACTTGTTTATGGTACAGGTTGATTACAGGTTGTTTGGTACAGGTTGGTGCATGGTTGATGCACTTGTTTATGCTACAGGTTGATTACAAGTTGAGGTATAGGTTGGTGCATGGTTGATGCATGGTTCAGGTTATTGGTATAGGTTGTTTGGTGCAGGTTGATTGGTACAGGTTTACAACAATATATCTCACAGTGATAGTGTGACAGTGGTTTCATCATTCTATGTATACATCAGGGCGGTTGGATGGGGCAAGGACAGATGGTTGTATCCACCTTCTGGTTGTAGCCGAAGAACATAGGGGGTTGTATCCTCCTTCTGGTTGTAGCTAGAGAATAGGGGAGTTGGAGCTTCCCTCAGGTTGTAGCCTGAGAAACTAGAGGGTTGGAGCCTCCTTCCAATTGCAGTTGGAAAACAAAGGAAGTTGGTGCTTCCAATGAATGTAATTCTTAAAGACGTATAAGAAAAAAAAATATGTGGTTTTCTCCCACTTTGGGTTTCCATGTAACGAATTGGTGTATTGTGTATGTGTGTGATTGTACATTTGTTCATTGTTTATTTACTCTGCAACTATTGGATGATAATGCTACATTGATATAAAACTTGCATTTTATGGTGAAAAAGGATTAAATTGCTCTATTACTGATTCACCCCCTCCCCCTCGGTAATCCAACATAGCCTCCTATCCATACAAAAAATGTTGACACAGGGGCATACCCAGGGTTCAACTCCAAGAGCGCACCAACAATCCCTAACTACTGGCCCTTTCGGAAACACCTACGAGGAAGATGTAGTCTCACTCGAAGTAGCTATGGGGGGTTGCAAGACACATATGTATACAACCAAGGAAATACAAAGTGGATCCGATACAAGAACAACAAAACATCTAGATATCAATTACTTGCTTAGACCTACTTCGCACAACTATCTACCAGATCTAACACAATAATAAAATAATTGTATATATGTTAACAAGAGAACAAAACATCAATCACACACAACACAAAGATGTACGTGGTTCACCCTCTCCCTAGGGCTATGCCCACAGAACTGTGCTTTATAATATATTAAGATGAAAGCATATAGTTCTTATCTGTGCTCTTAGATAGAAGATCTTCTCTCTTTCTCTCTATCTTCCCTCCTTGTGCACCCAGCTGCAGGGTTGATATTCGCACCCAGCTAAAGATCTTACAACACATACTTCCCTCACCCCTCAATGCTTCTCTCTCTCACTACAATAATCATTCATAATGAACAATAACAACAACGACAACCAATGACCCATCCCAAGTCCTCTTGACCTTTATTTATACATTATAATAGCTCATCAACAGCTTTAGACCAAAACCTAAGTGTCAAAACCCTAGATACCAAACCTTAGGTGTCTAAAACCCGAGGTCAACTTGAAATTTGTTTTCAGGGCTTCTCCAGCCTATCTTTTCTTCCTTCTCATGCGGTGCTCCAAAGCATCCAATAGTGGCTATTTCTACTTGTTGAGTTGTCCATGATCCATATTCCTTGATGATCTGTCATCCTCAATCTCCTCATCCAATGACTTTATTTATCTTACTTCGCTCCGTATTTTCTGATCTTCTACTCAATTTGACCTAATATTAGTCACTGTGTCTTCCACGTAGTTCGCATTCCATATTTTCTTCTTTACTCTTCGCTTACTTCCATACCCAAGGGCCAACAGGCACCCAACACTCACCCCTGACTCGTCCCGAGGAACTTCAGATCTAACCCTTCTGAATTGCTTCATCTTTAGGTTGCGCAGAGCAGCCTGTGCTTTATACTCTTCCCTTCCCCACTGTGCGCAGATTGTCTTTCCTGTGTCTGGTACCCAGTTTCAACTGCACCTGGTACTTGGATCCTTTTCCTTATGATTTTAGTGAGAGTTGTGAGGCAGGTGGTTGTCATACTACAGTGTCAATAGGCTCCTATTCACCAAACCTTCCTTCCATTCTCCGTTCAAGGTCTTCAATTGTGCAGCTCCTCCTTCCATGACATAGATATCCTCATATGGCCCCAGCTAATGTGTTCTGAACTTTCCTGGATGCTTCATGAATTTGTTTTCGTATATCAGTACCAAATTGCCTTGCTTAAATGCCTTCTTCTTGATGTGTTTGTAATGGTAAGCCTTTTCTCTTTCCTTCTGTACCTGTTGATGGAATCCTGCAATAAATCTGTCTTCTTCTAGTTCAACCAATTGTGTGAGCCTCTATTGAACGGTGCCAGTGTCATCCATATCTGTAAAGGATACGATTCTTAAGCTTGGGACAAAATATTCCATCGGGACAACTACTTCAAGATCATAAACCAACTTAAAGGGGGTCTGCATTGTTAGCTTCTTGTAAGTGGCTCTATAGGCCCATAGTATTGTTGGTACTCTTAAATCCTAGTCATTCCTGTTCACACTACAAATCTTCATCAACGTTGTCTCCAAGATCTTATTGAATGCTTCAACTGTACCATTCACCTATGGGTGGAAGGGTGTGCTCTTATGATGATGGATTGAAAATCCCTCGGTCAAGGCTTCAATGGTCTTATTAATAAAATGTATTCCTTGATCACTCATAAGGATCTTTAGGCATCCAAACCTGGTTATGATGTCATCAAATATGAAACGTGTAGTTGTAGTTGCACTACAATCTATAAATGTTCTTGCTTCGGCCCATCGGGTCAAGTACTATGTCTCGGTGATTATGTATCTAGCTCTTGTGTGCTTTCCTGGTGGGTTTATAGGTCCCAAAAGTCAATGGGCCATTTCTCAAATGCTTGTAGGGTCAGTTGTAGTGCTAAAGGCATTTCATCTCTTCTGGATGGTTTCCCAACTCTTTAACATACATCACAGGCTCTGTAATAGTCCTTAGCATCTTTGTGTAAGGTAGGCCACCATAGGCCAGCTCTAAGAACCTTTTGCATTGTTTATTTTCCTACGTAGTGTCCTCCTATGATAACTTCATGAGCTTCTACAAGGATCAATGGTCGCTCTGCCTCCATAACACACCTTCTCAATATCTCATCAGGTCCCATCTTATATAGTTGTCCAGCTATAAGTGAAAAATTTGTAGCATGCACTACCAACTGTTTCTTCTGGGTGATTGTATATTCACTGGGTTCCATTCCTATTGAAAGGAACTGGACTATCTCCATGAAGTGATCATCAATCTTTCTAATTGCCAACAGTTGTGCATCTGACAGTGTATCCTCCAAACTAATAGGATCTTCTCCATGTTCCAACCTCGAAAAGTGGTTAGGACTATAGTTCATTCTTCTTGGCTTAACCACAATCTCAAAATCATATTCCTAAAATAGGAGAAGCCATCTTCATATTCTCTACCCCAACATTGGCTTGTTGACTAGGTATTTCAGCGCAAAGTGAACAGTAAACATTTTAAAGTGTCCTCCCAAGAAGTAGTGGCGAACCTTTTGCAGCGCCTACACCATGGCTAACCTTTCTCTCTCAGTGGTGGTGTAATTAATCTCAAATGTTGATAGCTTCCTGATAGAAAAGGATAACGGGTGGTCAATGTCTCCAGCTCATAGTTGTGCTAACACAGCTCATAATGTAATAGAATATGCATCGGTATACACGTGAAACGCCTTACTCCAATCTGGGAAAACCATAATAGGCGCGGTAAAGTTTTTCTGTTTCAGTGCATCGAAGCTCTACTGGCATTCTTTTGTCCAATGAAACAGAAAAAAAAAATTCAAAAGCTTCTCCATGGGTGTTGTGATCTGTGCATAGCCTTTAATGAAATTCGTGTAGTATCCAGTGTGTCCCAGTGCAGTGCACAGCTGTTTGAATGAAGTAGGAGGGGGCAAATCAACTATAAGAGTAATCTTAGATGGGTCTACCAACAGTCCCTACTTACACACAATATGACCTAACAACACTCCAAAGGGTAAAAATAAGATGCACTTATTCAGGTTCAAGGCAATCTGACACTGCCTGCACTTATCCAACATTAGTCTTAAATATTCAATATGATTTTGTAATAAGCTAAAAACAGTCCAATCATCAAAATAGGCTTCTAGAAATTTATGTAAAAACTCCTTGAACACTTTGACCACTATGCTAGAAAAGATGGCTGGGGCATTCTTCAATCCAAATGACATCACTCTATACTGGTAGGATCTCCATTCTGTTGCAAATGTGGTCTTATGGCGATCTTCCTTGGCAATCCGGATCTGATGGTATCCTGAAAATCCATCTGTAAAAGAATATACCTCTTGTCCTCCTACATTATCTAACACGTCGTCAGTAAATGGTATCAGGAATGGGTCATGCAAACATGCATCATTCATCTTCTTGAGATCTACATAGATCATGAGCTCTCCAGTTTTTTTATCTTGCACCACCATAGGGATAATCCCTTATGATTCTTCAACAGGTTCTATGATTCCTGCCTCCAACATTTTGTCGAGTTCAATATTCACTTTCTCCTTATATTTAGGGTTGAGTATGTAGGGTCTCTGTTTAACTGGACTTGCATATAGCTTCAAAGGGATCCTCATCTCTCCCATGGTCCCTTTAATTCCCTTCATATCAGTGAACTTTGTTGGAAACAAATCCTAATATTCATGCAGTAACTCTGTGATATTATCAATAGTGGCAACATCCCAATAATCTCCAACATTTGCAAGCTTCAGTGTTTGCTCTGTTCCAATATTGACTTTTTTTATTTTAATTGGTTGTCCAATGAAATGTAGCTCAATTCTCATTCCTTCTATGTCTCTTTGGCCTTCTGTTTCGGTGATGTTCACCTTCCTAGGATCATCATCTTCGTCAGCAATGATATTGTAAAAGCCTTGTAGTTTCTGGAGAGGCGCAGTCCATTCATCCTCTTCTTGTTCCAAAGGGAGGCTAGGTTCCTCCTCAAATACTTTTTGTCTTACAATCTGTAACACTTGATCCATTGTAGGATATTGGCGTTCAAACAGAAAGGTAGTTACAAAGTTCTAGGTCATACCTTCCCAATCTGTAGTGATGAGGTGCAGTTCTGCTTGAAGATACCCGTTGATATGGGTTGTGTCTAGTGTGTTGATGAATTTGTGCACCCGCTGCTCTTGAGGAATGTTGCTCTAAGCTTCCTCACAACTTTTCACATGGTCCTTTGGATGACTTCGACCTGTGTACCTAGCTTTGCAACCTTCTACTTTCTCTGAAAACCGTGATGTCATCAAATTGCGACATTGTACCCAATCTATAATGTTGTTTTTTTGTGTCCCCCGCCATATTGTTGGGGTTTCTTTCAAGGCCTCATCCATTTCCAACAATATTTGTTGTGTTGGTACAATTTCTTCAAAGTCCAACAAGAGTGCTTCTAAACGATTCAAACCATCAAAGGTGGGCAAGTTACTTACTGTTGTGTTGATCCAGTGAACTTCTTGGGTTAATCTAGCACATCTCCTTGTATATACTTCATACATTTTGTTCTGCCAGTTCTCCGATGCTTCTTCTGAATCTGATGAACGTGCGTTGTCACTTCGCCAACTTAGGTTCCCATCCGCCATAGGATTAATGTAATCCCATTGTCTGGTTGTTAATTTGTATATGTTTTCTAGTTCATATGTGCGGTCTTCTTCTCTGATGGGTTCTTTGTAACTCTAAACTTCATCGGGATCCAAAGGTGCAATGACCCTAAGGCCATCTCCTTCAAACGTCATTCTTATTTTATTTAAATCAACCACAGTGAAATTATTGAAATCCCAATCAATTCCTAACAGCGTAGGGTAAGGACAACTATCATCAACTATCTCAATCACCTTGAAGTCTGCAAACGTCCTTACTCCATCGATGTCCACAGGGACATGTTCCAATCTTCCAAAGGAGTTTACAACTTGCTGATTATCCATCCTAATCCTAATAGGGGAATAGATCAACTTAGGTTTTCCCATCAGTGCCCAGGTCTGCTTCGTCATGACTATGACCTCCGACCCTAAGTCGAGGACCACATATTCGATATCATACTCTCCAATTTGAGCATTTATGTGTAGTTCCTTATGTGTACTTATCTTTGTAGAGACTTGGTGTAGTTCTCTATTCACCAAGGGATCTATATTTCCTATCTCGTACTTTCTAACTAAATTTTGTAGCTCTTGTACAACACTTTCATCCTGAATCAACTTGATACAAGTATATAAGAATTCCATGAGCTTGCTTACCTCTTTTCCTTCTCCTGGAAAAGAAGACTGGTTGAATTCTAGAGGAATTCCACATTCTCTTAATTTTGGTCATGTCTTCGATGAAGAACCTTGCTCTCTCCCAAATTCTTTTCTTTCCTCCTCAAATATTTGTTTTTCTTTCTTTGCATCGAAAACTCATGTCTTCTCTACAGCTATCCTGACTCTTGATTCTTTTGTAGTCTTTCCTTGGGTCACTATGTCTTCTCCTGAAACAACGCCTCCTCTAATGATAACAATGAATATAGGGTCATCTCCGCAAGGTTCAGCATATATCAGTTGCACTTGTGGGTTTTGTTGAGGTTCTCATCTCTCCTGAAAGTTTGGCTAGCAACACAGAACAATCTTCGATAACATGTTCGAATGAGCTGCAATAGATGCAAGTGGTACAAGGGTTCTGGAAGTCCCTTTCTAAGTGTCTTGGCTGCACGTAGTTATAACAAATGATTTTTCCCCTACCTCGATCCATACCTCCTCCTCGTTCTCTTCCTATGAATCCACTGCGAGGGTTGAAGTTTCCTCTTCTTGAAGAACTATATTGCATAGTGTTTCCTTCTTGTTGTACTTCGCCTTGAATTTTGTATATATCCCTTGACCTTTCATGCATGAAGTCATAGGCCCTACAATCCCTATCATCATGCCCCACCGACTTACAGAACGTGCAATATAGATTTGTGGGTGTCTGAACATATTTTTGCATGTAATAGCATTCACCAAGGCAATGTTTATTTCTACATACCTTGCACCATGGTAAGGTAACTTGATTTAAAGGACTTGGGGCTCCATATGCCAAATACTCATGAAGTAGGGTCAGTGATCCTTGTCATGGCCTTCTGATTTGAATCTACTGCACCGGATATCTTCTCTTTTATCTTTTCCCTTGACTTTCTTCATATCTTTGACCTACAGAGATAAACTAGTTAACCAACTCAAGATTTGAATCATACCTAAGTTGGATTCTCCCATAGGGGTTGATTCTAACTTCATGGCGATCTCGAGGGCCTCCGCCTACAAAGAAATCTTTTGTTGCATCCAAGGAACTATGATGTGCAGTAAGAGGGCAGCATAAGATTGTGACCTTCAATTAATTTGAAAATATGAAGATTATTCAAGTAAATGTAATTTCCTTGATTCATTCTCAAAAAGTCAAAATTAATATTGGAAAAAAAATCTACTTTGCATAAGATTGTATCTATTGGTTTCACACTAAGTAAATTATTGATAAGAACAATATAAATCCACTTGGTTTTTTTTTCTTGTAATAATATGATTTTCCAAAATAAAGTATTTAGTTTATATATTTATAAATAACAATATAAGTTCACTTAGTTTTTTTATTGTAATAATATGATTTTCTAAATTAAAGTACTTAGTTTATATATTTATAAATATACGAAAACTTTGCAATCACCGAAATAGTAAATCATGAAATGTATTAAAGAAGTTTGTGCCAATCTAAAGTCTCTTTTGAAATTGTTGTTCCAATACAAAGAAATAAGAATCTAAGGGAAGATAGCACATGTCTCATGTCAATGATATTTTTATAGTCACATAAAATTATCGGTACAATAGAGAATTAAAAGTTGTGTTGCATCAAAACAATACAACTTTCAACTTTCAAATGAAAAATAAAAAATGAACTAATATTAAAAGTTTGTAAATGTTGAGAATTATCGAAGTAAAGGAGAGAATATGTAAAGTTATAGCTCCTTTACTTTGGAAAGGGGCTAGTGTTGTGTGAAACATGTTCATTTTCATATCTCTTCTCTTTGTTATGTTCTTGAACAATGTTATAGGAAATTCCCCTTGTTGTAATTGTTGTTCCATTGAAATGAAGAAACATTCAAATGTTTCAAATAATTGTAGTTGTTACATAAAATTTTACCATGGTTATCTAATCTAGTAGAAGACATAACATCATTTAAAATTAAAAAGGTTGATTGCCAAAAAGTCATATCATTGTTTTTTTAGTATCTGAATTGTCATATTTTATGTGTAGAATGTATTGCATACCAACCCATTTAGAAATTATAACAACAACTGCAATCATTCCAATTGGGTAGACATTTCTCTTTTCGACAAGTTGTTTGATCATTGTATCAGTAATGAAATTGCACTCTTTGCAAACTGCAGGTATTGCTTCCATGATACTTGTTTCATCCAGTGATATAATACAATCATAGTTGTAACATCCCCACTGTAATCTCCAGTTTAATTAATGCTTAATGTAGATATAATATGTGGCTACGACCAAGCGATGTAATATGTGAATTGTATTTCTATGTTTTAATAATAAAATTTGATGTCAGTTGCTAAGGATACATGGAAAAACATGGGGGATGAATTAATACACAAGAGAGGGGAGTGTCTAGGATAATGGCCAAGAGGGGAATTACCCATGTATATTAATTCAACCCATTTTTCCTAAAATTGTTATTTGTATATGAACCTTCTAATTTATGATTGAGTGTTCCCAAAGCCAATCATTGAATACATGTAAGAGGGTGGGTGTGAGTGGCCACATCCAAAATTTATTGGACACATGGGTTTTGACTACAATCAGCTTGGGGAAATGTGTGAGTCAAGCAAGCAAGCCAAAGAAGAGGAAATTCGTATGAGTTGGGATAGGAGTTTTCACATAGTCAAGTTTTTGTTCATGAGGAGCAAGTAGGGGGGAAGAAAGAGAACTTGGAGTTGGTGCATATTTGGAGTGTTCTTGAGATGAATACTGAATATCTAGGTTGTTAGGCATGAATAGTAGACTCCTGAGTAAGTTCCACTAAAACAACAAGTGTTTATTGTTGTTGCTAGTGGTTTTTCCTAGCAACAAGCTCCCTTGAGTTCCCAGTTGAGAGATCCCTAACCACACATTCCAGAGAGACCCTGATAAAACAATGGGATGCTCAAGGGACTGAGATCAGTGAACAAGGATGATTTTAGGGGCTAAATTTCGCTCATGGGCTAATTTTCCATGGTTTTTCCAAAAAAGAGATTTGCTATTTTAAAAATGATTCGCCCAAATTCTATAGGATAAAATTATTTTACCTTAAAAATCGCCAAAATTTTATAAAAACTATAAAAAATCCTTAGAAATTTGAATATTTTTACAAAAATATCTCCAAACATTTATACTTGGCATATGAAGGATTAGTAAGATTCGCCAAGGTTTCCACATTTTAAAATAAATTTCCATCCTTAAAATCATCCCTATCAGTGAAGGGGTACATTCCTTGGGTTGGGTAGGTCAAGAGGAAGAGAGCTGATAGAAAAATTAGGATAGTTGTAGGAAGATACCAGTGGGTTGTCAGTTTTATGAGTTGTGAATGGACAGTGGGAGACCACCCTCTTTTGTGGATTAATAGCCTCAATTTGGGGATGAATGAATATTGATATTTGGAACATTCAACCTATGGTTGGGTGGAACATTCGTCCCAAGCAGTTAGTTGCACAACTACTGTTAAAAGATAAGTGCTTATTTGTTTCCAGTCTTGTGTTTATGAGTTAAATTGTTGTGCATGATCTCTTTAAATGAGAATGATTTATATGTTGTTGCAATGAATTATTAGAGTGCATTCATTTTGATTTTAGCATGTTGTAGA
>JZKD02S0005906.1:0-10126 GCA_000966675.3 Picea glauca
GACTTCTTCACTACTATCTTGGTGTTGAAGTATTCCAACGTCCCCATCATATTTTCATTTCTTAGAGTAAGTATGCAGCAGAACTTCTTCAGCGTTTTGGCATGCAGGATTGTAAACCATATCTTACCCCTATGGAACAAAACTTGAAACTTTCAAAATTTGAAGGGGGGGAATTGGTAGACAATACTCTTTATAGACAGTTGATTGGCAACTTGATTTATTTGACAAACACTCACCCAGATCTATCTTATGCAGTCAATATTCTTTCTCTCTTTATGCAACAACCACGAGACAGCCACTGGAATGCAGCCAAAAGAGTTCTTCGATATATTCAAGGAACAAACGATTTTGGTCTTCTTTACAAAAAAACTAAAAATTTTGTACTTGGTGGATTTTCAGATGATGATTTTGCAGGGAGTATTGATGATCATGCATCAACATCAGGTTATTTAATTAACATGGGTTCCGCAGCAGTATCTTGGAATTGTAAGAAACAAGCAACAGTTGCTACTTCTACAACAGAAGTAGAATACCTTTTAGCATGGGAAGCAACATGTGAAATTGTTTGGTTACGCAGGATTTTACATGACTTGGGCATTTCTCAAGTAGAAGCTACATCATTATTCATCGACATCCATTCAGCCATTAATCTTTCCAAGAATCCAGTTTTTCATTCAAAGACAAAGCACGTGGACACCAAGTATCATTGTATCAGATCGCTTATTGCAAAGGATGTCATCAAGCCAATTTATTGTCCTTCAGAAGATCAAATCTCTGACATTTTCACGAAACCTCTTGGCAGAATAAAATTTACTAAGTTCAGGNGGAATGCAGCCAAAAGAGTTCTTCGATATATCCAAGGAACAAAATATTTTGGTCTTCTTTACAAAAAGACTAAAAATTTTGTACTTGGTGGATTTTCAGATGTTGATTTTGCAGGAAGTATTGATGATCGCGCATCAACATCAGGTTATTTAATGAACATAGGTTCCACAACAGTATCTTGGAATTATAAGAAACAAGCTACGATTGCTACTTCTACAGCAGAAGAATAATACATCTCAGCATGGGAAGCAACATGTGAAATTGTTTGGTTATGCAGGATTTTACAAGACTTGGGCATTTCTCAAGCAGAAGCTACATCATTATTCATCGAAAGTCAGTCAGCCATTAAGCTTGCCAAGAATCCAGTTTTTCATTCAAAGACAAAGCACGTGGACACCAAGTATCATCATATCAGATCGCTTATTGCAAAGGATGTCATGAAGCCAATTTATTGTCCTTGAGAAGATCAGATTTCTGACATTTTCACGAAACCTCTTGGCAGAATAAAATTTACTAAGTTCAGGGATGAACTTGGTATCTGTTGTAATGTATTTTTGGATCATAGGGGGGAATGTTAGATAATCCAAAATACAATTATCATAGTTTATAAAGTTAAAATAAAAAGATCATTAATTTAGAATATTAAATCAATAATCTAGAATATTTGATAAATAAATGTAGACTTTTAGAGATACATTATTGTTGTAAAAGATATGAATCTAAAGAGGTGTCGTATCTTAGGCTCTAAATTAGCAGTTTTGTTTTAAGTTTGTTAAGATAACATTTATTGTAAATGGACACTTGTTATTTAATAAGTTATCCATATCTTGAGTTTGTTGGGACTTTTAGCTTATATATATCTCATTGCAAGAGTATTGAGTTGTTGGAGTGTAAACTCTTGCAATGTCTCATATGTAATTTCTTTTTTTATTAATAAAATTGTGTGTCTGAGGACACTTGGGCCATTATAAACAGGATATATAGGTTTAAAATCCCCTGAGAAATGTTAGATCCTCATATTTAAATAATTATTTCTGTATAGTTAGAATACTTCAAGAGTTTTTCAACATGCTGAATCTATTTTTATATTTAAATATAAAATTTAAATAATAAAAAATAATGATTTCATACAAATTAAGCAAAATTCTAAAAAAAAAAAAAAAAANAAAATAACTAGCAGTTTATATTCCTAGGTGTAAAACTATTAACTTAATTACACAACACCTATACTTTATATTCCTGTTTATAAATTATAATTGAGAATATTTTTTATAAATTCTTTTATAAATAAATAAATTTATTAATGATGCCCGTCACCCATAATCATTACAGCTCTTCCTCGCAATTTTTAGAGTACAGATCACTTATCGTAATACAATTAATTTTTATTTTTCAAAAGAACTCGTAATATGTTATGAGATTTAAAAAATAACTCATAATATCTTTATAAGATTTGGATATACCATGGAAATTTATGGTAGCTTTAAAAAATATATAAGATTAACTTAACAATTTAATAGTTCAACATATATTTTTATCTATGTTGTTTCATTTCCATTTATTAGTGATATTGTTCCCCTATAAACATTACATCTCTTCTTCACAAATGATAGAGGGCATATCACTTTTCTTAGTATACTTAATTTTAAAAATAAATTTCGACCTACAGCTATTTGAAATATAATTCATAGATCTTTCACCTCATCAAATAATTAATTGAAATATAATTTTAAAATATTTTGAAATGTTTTTAAATGTTTTTTGCAATATATTTAAGGGATATTTGTTTAAAATTTGGTGAAAAATGTTAGAATCGGTATATTTAATGATTATTTATGTATAACTAGAATACTTAAAGAGTTTTTCAACATTCTGAATTCATTTTTATTTTCAAAAATAAATTTTAAATAATAAAAAATAATAACTTCATACAAATTTATATTTCAAGATTTTGACTAGAAAAACCTAAAACCTAGAATAATTAGACAACACCTATATTTTATATTCCTATATATAGACTACAATTAAAAATATATTCAATAAATTCTTTTATAAATAAATTTATGAATGTTATCCATCACCAAGCATTACAACTCTGGCCATTTATAGAGTACATATCACTTTTCTTAATAAATTTTGAATTTTCAAAATAACTTGTAATATGTTATAAGATCTAAAAAAGAATTCAAACAATTAATTGTAATTATAATTTTAAGAGATTTTTTTTTTTTTTATTTATTTTTTTATTTTAAAGGAGCATATCACTTCTCTTAATACAATTAATTTAAAAAATAATTCAAAATATTTTTGAAGATTTCCACATACAACTAATGAAATAATCATTTTCAAACATAATTCAAAATTATTTCACCTAAGTGTAATGATCAATAGCACAGATAACTTTAAAAGATTTTGAAATGTTCTTGCATTTTTTCATTATTTAAATTATTATATATATAATAATATTTTTTAAAATGTTAAAATATTTTAATGGTAAAATATTAATAATTTTTAATATTCTAAAATATTTTGATTTTAAAATATTGAATATATATAAATTAAAGATAATGATTATAAAAAACTTGGAAAAGTAAAATGAAACATAATAATTCAAATAATTGTTAAAAAATAGTGATAAATGAAAATAAGAAAATGAGATAATATATTATGATAATTGAAAAGATAAAATGAACTGTTTACTTTTTGTATGGGATTAATTTATGTAAATGATGCTATTTGGTATGTTTAAAGGGAGTTTTGTTGGTATAAATGGTATTAGAGAATGTTTTCCTATATTTTGTAGTTAAGGATTCTATTTAAAAGACCAACTCTCTTAAAGAAGTTTTTTAGAATTTTTTTCCACATGAAGTAAAATGATTTCACTTGTGAATTTACATAATTAAATCTTTAAGAAACAAAAAAATATATTTCAACACCATTTATAAGTCATGCAACATCTTCCAACAACAACAAAAAATATTCCAACACCATACATAAGTAGTGCAACAACAGACTCAGGATAAGTAAAGGGTAAATTCTTGTTTGAATTTATGCTTTTAGTTCCATTCCATATAAAATGGTATTAAGCATGTGTTCTTAATAGTGATAAAATGGTAGCTCAATGGTGAGAAATAGTCGATCATCGATGAGTTGTAAACACATATCTATGTGTAGAAGTGATAACAAGGCATGAAAAAGGAGATGGACTCCTTGGTGCATAACCAAACTTGAGACTTGGTTCGGTTTCCTGTAGGTAAAATAGCATTGCAGAATAAATGGGTATACAAGTTGGAGGAAGAAGATTGAGGTAAAAGGAGTTACAAGGCCATACTTGTTGTAAGGGGGTTTGCATAGAATAAAGGTATATACTTTAATTAAATATTTTCTCTTTTCATTAATATGAGTTTAATTAGAACCATTTTAAATTTAGTGATAGTAGAATATTTTGATCTTGAACAATTAGATGTAAAGACAATTTTTCTCCATGGAGATTTGGAGGAAGATATTTATATGTAGCTTCCACAAGGGTATGAGGTCAAGGTGAAGGAAAAAATAGTATGCAGATTGAGAAATATCTTGTATGGCCTAAAGATGCAAGCTCCAAGGAAGTAGTATTTGAAATTTGATAGGTTCATGATAGAACAAGGTTATAGAAGATGTCATTATGACCACTGTGTTTATTTTAAAAGATTAGAAGATGTCGTTATAACCTTTCACTCTTATTTTCTTTTCCGACTCTGAGAAATCTCACTCTATTCTATTTTCCATAAACACAATGCTCACAGAGATCCAAATCAATTTGTTTAAGATCTGGCAACAAATTTATTTTATGAAGTATATGCATCCCCTTCTCACTCATGTGTCCAAGCCTATGATTCCATAGTGTTGTATCCACTCTTGTAGAAGCTAAAGAGATAGAAGAGTCATTATTACCAATACATAAATACAATGCACCTACCTTCTCGCATTTTGCTATCACCAATGATCCTTTGGTGACCTTCCACACCTATCTGTAAATATGGATATACAACCTTCACTTGCTAACTACCTTGTTGAAATTAGATTTTTCCTTAGATCTGTAACATGTCTTACCTCTTTCAACAACCATTGGTTTCCATTGCTTTTCTTTATTTTTACCTTTCTCATTTTAACAATTTTGCATGGTGCATCATCACCCAAATGAGCTTGTCCAAAATCACCTTGAACATAATCTAGAAAGTGTTTTCTATGGGGTGTGACATGAAATGAAGCCCCCAAATCTACTACCCAAGACTAAAAAATATTATCTATAGAAAGAATCAAATCATCTTGTAACACATCACATGTTACATTTGCTTGATTTTTCTCCTGCTATCCATCTCTTTGTTTCTTTGGAGCTCCGCGGTCTTTCTTCACGTTTCCTTTCTTCCCACAATTCCAACACTATATCTTTCCAAATTTGGATTTGGATCCTAGAATTCCCGCAGTTCCTTGAGTCATTTCCTCTATCCTTTTGTCTTCCCCTGATATCCATGTTCAACGCATTACCTGATGTCTCACGTGTGCTTTTCCGTTGCATTTCCTCACTAAGGATAAAACCAACAACATCATCAAATTTTAAAGTATTTGAACTAGAGATAGAGTTACTTACAGTCATGACCAAGTCATTCCAACTTTCTGGAAATGGGCACAATATTAGAAGAGCCATGACCTCATCGTCAAAGTCCACTTTTACAGAACATAGCTGATTAGTAACCGTATTAAATTCATTTCAATGATCTCCAATACACCCACGTTCTGACATCTTCATATTAAGTAATCTCTTTATTAAAAATACCTTATTAGACACCATGGGTTTTTCATATAGTATAGCCAATTTGTCCATCAACTTCTTCGTTGTCTTTTCTTTAGAAATATTGAAAGCCATCGACACTGCCAGACTCAGCCGTATCGTTCCTAGTGCCTTTCTTTCAAGAACCTCCCATTGTTCTTCCTTCATGGTCGTCGTATTCTTTGCTATTCCACCCAATGGTAGGAATAGATCCTTCTAATATAAATAATCTTCCATCTGCATCTTCCATAACTGGTAGTTTTGGGCATTAAATTTATCGACCCTAAAAATTCCATCTTCTGCCATTGCTCCCACTCAAACCAAAAAACCCTCTTTTCCTGTGAGTTATCTTTCACTCTCATACTATTTGTTAGAAAAAAATGATCACAGGGAAATAAAATAAAACAAAGAAGATACACAATACAATAGAAACATAGATATACGTGGTTCACCTAGTGTGGGCTAGGAACACCAGAGAAATTGCCAGGTACTTGATTTATTATTATCAAACAAATGAAGGGAAACAACGTACAACACAACTGTTGTAACTTCATATTCTTTCTCTCACAGTATCCTATATTAGAATACAACATTCACAATGATCCATAGCCGCAATACATTTCCCTCATAAAAGAGGGTTTCTTTCTAGGGAAAAAAACCTAACATAACTTCTACCGTCAGATATGCAGCCTTATAATGAGTGGTCCATATTTACAATGAAATTACAATATACATTTACAATATAAGAATATGATATGCGACCTGCGTTCCCCTCGACCCCTTGGACCTGCAGAGGGGGTAACCTCCCTCTACACTCCCCCGCATGGAAGAGTGTACATTCTTCTAGGGTGTAAAGTCTTCATGGGGTATAAACACGACTGACAATAAAGACCTATGAATAAGGAAGATAATCAATCTCCACAACCAACATGATTGAATTTTCCTAAGACTATTTCTATTGCGAATTGGGATAGCTTAGAAGCAACTGATTGGATAATGGGGTGTGCCAGTTCAACAAATTTCTCAATTTTAATCAATGGAAGCCCCATTGGTTTTTTTAGAAGTTCAAGAGGACTAAGACAATGATGACGTCTTTCTCCATTATTTTTTTTACTTATAGTAGGAGGACTTAGCAGAATACTAAATAAACTTATGAAGGAAAACAAAATCAAGGGAATTTCAATAGCGAAAGAAATTAGAATTACTCAACTAATTTTTGTAGATGATATTATTCTATTTGGCAGAAGAAATTTTATAGAACGAGGAATTTTTAATGTTTCACTTGACTTATTTAGCTATGCACCTGGAATGGATTACAGTGTTCAAAATTTACAATTTTTTGAAGTAGGTTGGACTACCGAGGAGTTAATTCCCTTGAAGGAATTATTACCTTATGAGGTAAAATATTTAGATGATGGTTTTAAATACTTGAGATTTTTTCTAAAACCAAATTTCTATCTGATTAATAATTGGAGATGGTTGATAAAAACAATGGAAAAAAATCTAGTTGGTATCATAGATGGCTTACTTTGGGAGGAAGGTATATTTTGATAAATTCGATATTGAAAAACATCTCAATGTACTGGTTGTATATGGAAAAGATACCCAAAAACATTTTGAATAGGATTAGGAGAAGGATGTTTCACTTCCTATGGTCGAGAAACAAAGAGACAAAATGTTTCCATTTGGTAAGCTGGGACAAAATTGCAAAACCTAAGAAATGCGGAGGATGAGGTTTCAAAAATATTTTGAATTTTGGTAAAGCATTGGCTGCAAAAAGCACGTGGAGGCACTTGTTTGGTACTGGATTGTGGCATGAAGTAATAATTAAAAAATATCTAAAAATAATTTCTATGAATGAATGAATTAGAAAAGGAAATTCAAATGTAAAAGGTATGTCAAATTCTCTATCTATTGTCACTGATTGATTGTCTTGGAAACCTGGAAATGGAAAGGATATTAGAGTTTGTTTGGATCCATTGATAGGATCTCATTATTACTACAGATTGTATGAAAATTTGATTTCCTTACTACACTCAAAAGATTTTTACAGTATTGACCAGGTAGTTTCTGCTGAATTTGGGTTGGCACACAGATGTATTTGGAAGAATACATATTCTCTTGAACTTACAGGTGAACAAAAATTGGAATGGGAGAACTATGTGAGGGGATTAAGAAACTCAGGATTTGCCTTATCTGATGAAAGAGATAGACTGGTATGGACCTGCAATAATAAGTTAGGAATTGTATCTACGAATCAAGCTTATGAGGTGTAATTTCTAGATAAAGGGGAAGATGTACAAAAATATTGGATGACAGATTTTGGAATTGGTAGATCCCACTGAGGATTAAATTGTCTTGTTGGATGATGATAGAAAATAAAATTATAACCTAGGATAATCTTACAAAAATGGGTTTTGATGGTCCTAGTAGATGCGCCCTTTGTGGAGAGAAAGAGGAAACAATTAACCATTTAATGGTAATTTGTCCAATCACAAAAGAAGTTTGGAAATTACTAATTATCTTTGAGAATCAACCAATATATGTTCATAACGTAATCAATTGAGTTTTACTTGATATGGGTGATTTTAACAAAATTGTTGTTATCCATTCACAAAGAGTAGTTCACCCCCCTATGATAGAAACGAATTTAGTAGTTGTTTTTTTTTTATGGGGCTTTACAAAATTGAGGAGAAAAATGTGGTGTGGGTGTAGTACTAAAATGTACACATGGGGATATTTTTAGTATTAAAATGAACTGTGGAAAATGAACTAACACTAGAGGAGAACTCTTAGCATTGTGGAGTCTTTTGTTTTTTTCTCTTCATAAACATTTTAAGTGTCTTCAGGTAGTTGGAGATTCCAAAGTAATTGTTGACTAATTTTCTCATAAAACAACTTGCAAGTGATTTCATTATAACATTGGATGACCATTCGTGATATTAGTGGAAGATTCCAAAACATAAATATACAACACATTTGAATACTAAGTCCAATTTTCTTCATGATTAAATGTTGATCAGATTGTAATAGATATGGAATAGATTTGATTTTTTGTTTTTGTAAAAAGTATGTATGGTAGACAATTTTCTACACAAAGAATTGGAGCAATATATTGTAAGGTTTTACTTTATATGTTTAATATAAGATATTTTTCCCTTGTGAAAGAAAAAGATAGTTCCAAGTTCTATGGAATGTTATGGAGAAAATTCTAACATGGAAGGAAAGCCCATAAGTTGTATATACCAAAATAAGTGCAAAGTACTACAATTCCATTCAACATTTTTATTCATTTTATTTTTATGGAAACTGTAAGTTGAAATAACTGGTTGGTTTACTTAGAAGAATGACATAGAACATAAATGTTAATATCAAAGAGGTCATAGTTAAGTTAAACGACAAATTAGTGTATAATATCCCTTATTTACAAAACAAAAAACTCATTTACAAAACAAAAAGCTCAGTGAGACTTATCTGTATACTCGAAACTCTGATGTATTAGACTCGTCGAAGTTTTTCTTTTTCCACACGCCAATCTTAGCTTCACATACTAGTCCAAACTCATGGAATTAAATATGTTCTCTGTGTAGAAGAAATATATATATACCATGCACGTCGAGAAGAGGAAGACACATTTAATTGGGAAGATGGTTGTGCAGCTTAGTCATCCTTCAATCTCATGATCTCCCTCATTGTGATTCTTGTATTGAATGCGATCGATGGAGAAACATTCGAAGCAAATTTTTTCCATAAGTCCTGTGAAATACAAAAAGTTGATGAAGTGATGAAGATTCTAATGTCTTACGGTAAGATTCTGGGAGCTCAGTTGGCCGTGGAAAAAGGAGGAGAAGTCAAATATTTTAAATCTTTAGGTGTGGCTAATCGAGAGATGGGTAAGCTAGTCTCTACACACCATGTTATGAGATTTAATAGCATCTCCAAATTCATCACAAGAGTTTCCATGCTCAAGCTTATTCAGGTTAACCAAAATGGTCTGTAAGTCACTTTATAAATCAATACCTACCTATAGATTTCTTAAAGTAGAGAGATATATTTGTAATTGAAATGTAATCAATGCTTTTGTAAGAAGGGCACATGAGTCTAGAGGACAAGCCCTTTCGTTTTCTGGACAATATGGATCCTCCAAGAGGTGCCATTGTGGACCGACGACTATTCAATATTACGGTATAACAAATGCTACAGGACACGGTGTTGGAATAATGTCAAAATATCAACTATTTGTTAGAGTTGGTTTCAAGGTTGTTATAGCTGTATTCCTTTATAGCTTCTAGGTTGGTTTCAGATCCACCTTTGTAGGAGGTCAGTTCAAGGTTGCTTGTGCTATATATATGTGTAATTGATTTGCATTAAACAATAGATTATGTGAGCGTAGACTCACTGGTGATGTGCCCTTGTGGACTCACTGTAATTGATTTTAATTTGGTATCAGAGCTGTAAGGGAGTTGTGAGAAGCCGTGCCCTGCCACTACC
>JZKD02S0005917.1:14556-27232 GCA_000966675.3 Picea glauca
ATTGTTGGGAATTGATTTCCCGAAGGTGCCAAACTACAACTACAAGGCTCTGAGACTTCCTGTCCAACATGTTGTTGAATCCACATAAATGAAGTGGGGTAGTCGAAGGACTGTTGAGCAGAGAATGGACACACTTCTTGGGGTGGGACAAGCATGTGGGGAATGAGGGACTGTAGGTTGTTAGTTTGAGTTGGCACCTATGACAGAGTTTTTTCCTGTTTTTTGAGATACATTAGCCTAGTTAGCAATCCATTTACTGAGGTGGATTTTAGTCCCAGCTCAGGGGTGACCCACTTCTAAGAGTAATGAGCAATGTGGTTTAAGGATGGGAGGTTCGTGGAAGGGATGCATGTAGTTGGTGATATTTTTACCAACATAAGTCAATTGTGTGTTAAATTATATGTTTCATTATTATTTATGTGTTTATTTTTATGGGTTTTTCATGCATGTGTTTCATGTGTATTTTTTTTATTATTCTGTATGAATATATGCATTTGCAGAATGTATGTGTCTATTTTAAGTTTTATATATAAGTGTCACAAATATTTTGCTTGTATATGTTTTAATTTTGTATACAGTTCAAATTTTTTTATGTAGCATACCCCAGTTGGATATTGGGGATGCTACATGTGAGACACCATCATATACATATTCATACTAATCAATAATCATTAATTCTATGTGCGCAATGAAAAAAAAACAAAACAAATCGTAACAACATACAAATCAGAACCCAAGGATTTAACGTGGTTCACCCAAAATTGGGCTACATACACAAGGATTGGATTCTTATGTTATTCATGTAAATGTGTTGAACCTGCACAAAATAGATCTAGCTAGAAAATACTACACACATTTGCAGAGAGAAATTGAGAAAGAAGAAGCAAGATAGAAAGAATGGAAGAATTCTCATTAACCATATTCTACACTCAAAGAGTGAATACTTTACAATAGATATAGGATACATTAGTAACTAATGAGCCACAATGGTGGTCTAGATTGATCTAGACACACACCAGCATTTACAAGAGTAAACTGCCACCTAGTCTAGTCTCTCAGGCAGTTACAAGAGTGAACTTTCACATAGATGAGTTAACTAGTCAACTAGTCTTCAGTTAATTGATTGAACAAAGAGTAGTGAGTTGGTGATGATATCAAGGTTGCATGGTGATAAAACCAATGAAACATCTAAACTCAACTCAACTAGTCAAACTGAAGTGCCAACTGAAACAAAATATTCTCCCCTAAAATATATGAGACTGGATAATGACTAATTATGACTAATAGACAAGGAATAACCTTAGGAAAAATAAATCCTAGGTGTGTGTGAAGTAACTCCAACACCCCCCCTGAACATCACTATGGTGAAAATAAAGAATGGATCCTGGCTATGAGGCCATGTTAGATACCCAAATACAAAAGATACACTGAACTAAATGATGAAAGAGGGAAAAACTCATGGGAACAAACCCCCCCCCTCAAATTACAATGCATAAAATAAAAAATGATAAGGAACAAAAGGCAGTTGCTAAGCAACCATCTCCTTCACTCCAAAAAGACCTCGCAACTGTGAAAGTTTGTGCTCTTTGAAGATTTTGTTGAATATGTAGATGTCTTCATGGATCTGATGAAGTATATGCATCATTGATATTTCCACACATATCCACTTTATCTTCTTGTAATGAATAATATCCAAATAAATTTTGGATGAAAATTTGAAAACCATGTGGTCGTTTCCAGAAAAATGATGAAATTTTTTTGATCTTAAAAAGATCATAATGTCACTTTATGGACTTTGTTTCGGATGATTTGTTTTTTAAAATTAGATATTTTCCCAAGAGGAATTCAAATATCCAATTTGTTTCTGCAAATTGTGCTTAGAAAATATCAGAATGGAGTCTAATGTGCGTGGCTCCCTTTTTGTCTCCTGAGATGCATGCATGGTGCATGAAAAAGTGTCTACATGTGACTCCTAAGATGCATGCCATATAAATTCCACATGAATTTTAGAAACAAATCTGAAATGGAGTAGACATCATCTTCAATTAATGGAATACAAATTTCTACAAAAACTTTTGTAGAAGACTCTTCATAATAAGAGACTTGATGTTATGATGGCTTCTCTTCTGGCTCTATATGTTCAAACTCCTACATGAAATCTTCACAATATTCTTTATTCCCAAATAGAACCTCCAATATAGTCCATAATTCATTTGGAGTTAATCTTTGTGATTCTTCATATACTTGATAGAAAAGTTCGGGAGAAACATACATGTCGATACTTCCTATGGCCATATCTTGTCTATTGAGAAAGTCATTCTTCTCATCGATAGAATCATGCTCTAAGTCCATTGCCATAGTTATTTGGTACAAGCCTCTGCATCTAAGATGAAGCCGAATTTTTGGCTTCCATTCCAAATATTTATGAGGCGTGAGAAGTATTTCTGATGAATAATCCATCTTTTTGTTGTCTTCAATCTTTTGTACCTGAAAAAAATGATTTGGTGTATCTTTTGCTTAGCATTCCATCATATCTAATACCATGTAAATGTGTTGAACCTGCACAAAATATATCTAGCTAGAAAATACTACACACATTTGCAGAGAGAAATTGAGAAAGAAGAAGCAAGATATAAAGAATGGAAGAATTCTCATTCACTATATTCCACACTCAAAGAGCGAATAATTTACAATAGATATAGGATACATGAGTAACTAATGAGCCATATTGGTGGTCTAGATTGATCTGGACACACACAACACTTACAAGAGTAAAATTCCACCTAGTCTATTCTCTCAGGCAATTACGAGAGTGAACTGCCACATAGTTGAGTTAACTAGTCAACTAGTCTTCAGTTAATTGATTGAAAAAAGAGTAGTGAGTTGGTGATGATCCCAAGGTTGGATGGTGAAAAAACCAATGCAACATCTGAACTCAACTCAACTAGTCAAACTGAAGTGTCAACTGAAAGAGAATGTTCTTCAGGTGGAATATTCTCCCCTAAAATATAGGAGACTGGATAATGACTAATTATGACTAATAAACAAGGAATAACCTTAGGACAAATAAATCCTAGGTGTGTGTGAAGTAAATCCAACAATTCATTCATATTAATTCTTAAAATGGGTTCACACTATGGTCATATAATGATATTCAGTAAAAACTCAAACTTTCCCAAGTCGTTCTATGTTGCAATGCACACATACCTCTCGATTGATATTCAACTCATATCGTACTCATCAACCAACTCAACTCACATTGAATTATCCTCCAAAAAATCTCACTCTCTAATCCCATAATTACTTTCTACCAAAAAATCCCATACATATTTATAGTTTTACCGTAGGGCTTAGCCCATTATAATGTGGAAAAAATGTCCCAAAAATCCTAACTAACTTTTTCCTTTTGCGCACTGACTTGTTAACATATGATAAATTTCTTCCATGCACACTTCTTCTTTGTTGACTTGTTGCACGGTCCATTCTTGTGTGACTCCCAAAACTTACTCAAAATGTCTTGATCCAACATTGGACAACAATGAGAGCTATGGTTTATGGAAATATTAAGTTCACACATCATACTTGGTGATTCCCTAGTGGCAGTAAGGTTCCCATTCCTGTTGATTTCTTGGTGCCAACAGGGTTATCATGATTAGTGTTCAAGTACATGATCACTTCCAAGAGTGATTGAGATAAATTTGTACTTTTGTGGTGTGGTGATGCAATTTACTTTCTATGTAGAAGCATGCTAGACAAATTAATGCAAGTTAAGAATTTGTATTCATCACATATAGTGCACGACATCTCACAAGTCATTAGAAACGTTGGTTGATAAGATAAAATGAACAAGTGTTCTTGGTTAAATAGAGTATATATAGAAAGATTGTCAACATTATCTTCTTCATTTTCTACTAATTCTAAGAGATTCCTTCTCTTTTCATCCTTCTCTTCATGCTCATTTGCATGCTCTACTAAGTTTTTAATTGTATTCCCATTGGTTTATGATGATTTCTTTAACCCTATGATTATGCACTCTAGATCAATTGTTCCAAAATCCATATAAAATACCGCTGTAATTTTGGATTCCTTTACCTCCATCCCTTCTTTTTCACTAGAAGTATGCATAATCAAAAAATGTTGTACACATTCTTATGTTCCTTTGTTAGCAATCATTTCAATAGATACATTTGAGTAATGTTGATACAGAGGTAATCCTACACTTTTACATTGCTCTAATATAACATGATGTGGATCATACTATTGGTGCAACATTGAGACTAGGTTCTCAAACGTTACCAACAAAAGGCATCATTTTAGTCTAGGGACACTGGCATATTCAAAATTCCACAAGGGAAGGAGGTGTCAACCAAATAATAGTTGAGACTTGTGTGGTGAAGGGATTTATAGAAAATACATCATCATATCTATTCCTAGATTATGCATATCCGTTGATTTACCATTGAGATTGAGTTGTGATATCATTCAAATAGTGATATAATAGAGAAATGAATAAGAAAATAAATAACAACACCATATATCCATTCACACTATGAAAGGAAATCATGAAAAAACAAATTTTATGGCCCCAAATCACACCCTTATATTAGCAATAGTAATATCTCGACCTTCATACAAAACAGATCCAATAGATCTCCCTTCAAAATGCATGATTATTTTAGAACTCATATCATGTTTTGATATATACTCTCTCAACCCCCTTTAAAGACTCGAGACTCTTCACAGCTAAAATATAAATATAGAAACCAACTTGACTATAGAGATAGAAGTATTAGCCTATCATTGCATGAACATATTAACCTTTTTCCTGTTACATTTCCTTCGTATTTATACTTTTCTTTTCTAGGTCGAATCTTCTCTTTGTTTCTTCTTGGATTCCTTTTTATTCCTACAATATTAAATTTTATTCCATCTTTCAGCTAGCGTGCAATGATTTTGACCTTTTTTGTTACTTTTAGACTTCTATCTAGTCTGTGACACTTTTGACTGTTTTTGTTGCTTGTAAAATTTCAGTTAGCCTATGGTGCTTTCCAAAAACTAGGACATCCTCAAAATGAAGGGCCCAATAGGCCCCAATCATAGTCATTGACTCGCCTCAATTCAACGTTATTCTTCCTTACTAGCGCCTCCTTTAGATGAAGGGACCAAATCCAAGACAATCTTCACTTCCTACTGGTGGAAGTTGTCATAGTGCTCCACATGATCATGCCACTTCCTTACTAAAATTGAAGCTCCCATAACAAACTCTTGGGCCTCTACAACATCTGGATCCATAGGATTAGTAGCAAGAATTGTGTTCCATTTTTTCTTTGAAACTAAATCTAGATGATGCATCTAGACATATGCAGCTTGCACCATAGGTTGGAAGTCTCTGAGCTCTTTCTTGGCCACTTGAGTAGTTTCGTACATGGAATCAATTTTTTCATGTGTTGCTTCGATTTCCATAGACTTGGCTTTCTCCTAAATGGGATCAATGATGGCTTGTGGTTCTACATTCATCTGTTGAAGTTGAGCTCTCAAATATTCTACCATCTTACTTATTTCTTCTAACGAACGAACCCAATCATTGACCATCATGAAGTGTTTGCTACATTATCTCATTCATTCATAAAGGGAATACTGAACGAGATCCCATTCTATCACTACCTAAGTAACCTTCTCCATTATAGCCCGGGGATTCTCTCTTTCCTTCAACTAAATTGCATCCAATTCTTTTTGAATAATATCACCCTTTTCATCCAACTGTGACTAAGCATAGAAAATAATCTCAAGCCATTCTACTAGTGCAATTGAGGTAATGTCTTCGGGAAACTATGGGGAAACCTGCTTGAATGTGGTCCAAACTTGAAAAAACCTCGCAGAGACAACTTCCATTGTTGATTCGACATGTTATCGTAGTGCATGTTTGTGATCATGGTCCTTTGATGCTAAAACCAATTCTTGATGCAACCGCTGCATTTGTTGCACTAGTTCTTCATTGTTGTGCTCAACGAAAACAATTTTGTGCTCAATTTGATCAGTATATGCTTCCATGATATAAAATAACTGATGGGTGGACCATGCCACAAGATCTTCACTGGTGATAGAGGGATCCATAGGAAATATCAACTGAAGTGGTTGGCCCCTTGCAATTTATCTCTCGGCGACATTAAGAGTAGTTGCATCGTTAGGGCTTGGAGACGTAGTGTTATATCATTTTTTCCCATACTCCATGCATATTTCTTTGATGCGCTTACCTTTTTCTCTACAGACTCAATGTTTGTATTTTTTTTCATTCCAGAGTAAAAAATTCAAAGTTTTGTACATATATGCAGTCCACAATTAGACAACTCACGTATATGCAGGTTGCTCCATTACAACCCACGTACATCAGGTTATGTGATAAAAAAATAAAAAACATGTCGGGTTTCCATACCATGTCACTAGATCCATAATCCTTGACCTTCCATATACTATAAATGCTCGGACTCGACCCTTCAATTCCATTTGGAGGCTATAAATTGAGCCATATAAAATCCTTGAGGAGACATTAATCATTGAGAGAAAATACACTCTCGAGAAATTTCACCTCATATTGAGTTTGCATTCCTTTGTCCTTGAAAGTCTGAACTTCTTGTGTTCAGCCCCCAAGCTCTTCCTAGCTTGAGATGAAAAAACTCAGTTACTACTACTACTTGTGATATTTCCTTTATGGAGGATTAAAGTGGTGAAGGATCAACTGGAGGGACTTAGTTTCTCAATTTTGATATGTGTCATTACATAATTTTTTAACCTATGTAATTTTTTTGATTACATGAATAGAGATACTCTTTTCTCGTCCAATTATATGTCACAAATATTTGTATTACTTTCCATGGGTGTATTTTTTGTGCATTTTAATGGATTATGCTAGTTTATATGTTGGCGTTCTATATAATTTGTATATGCTTGTGTATCTTATATGTTGAGGAAAAGTTGCAGGCATCAAGATTCTAGTCATGAGCTCAACCATGGTCTTCTTCGGATATCTGGATGAGGTAGGCCTCTATCCTTATGTTGTTATAATTTATATTTATCTAGAATACTTGAGTTTAGAGTTTATTTTTGGGTGTCATTCCTTTTGTTGTGGTTTACCCCTAGCCATAGAGATTTTCCTCATAACAGAATTGGTGACTCCGTTGGGGATTATAATGTATTTAGGCCATCACGATTGCTCCTCTAACCTCACACATTAGGGGGGATATTTTATATCAATTTTTTCCACACTCCATGCATCTTGCTTTGATGGCCTTCCCTTTCCCTCTACAGACTCAATTTTCCCCTTTTTGTTCATTCTAGAGTAAAAATTCAAATTTTTGTACATATACACGGGACATAGTTAGAAAACTCGAGTATATATAGGTTTCTCCATTACAACCCACATACATCGGGTTTTTTTCTCAAAAATTAAAATATATGTCAGTTTTCCATACCATGTCATGAGATCCATGATCCTTGACATTCCATATATTAGAAACACTTCGAATCGACCCTTCAATTCCTTTTGGAGGCTGTAAATTGAGCCATATACAAGCCTTAAGGATACATTCATCATTGAGAGAAAGGAAACTCTGGAGAAATTTAACTTCATATTGAGTCTGGATCCCTTTCTCCTTGAAATTCTAAACTTCTTGTGTTCATCCCCCAAGCTCTTCCTATCTTGAGATGGATCAACTGAATTACTCCTACTACATATGATATTTTCTTTGTTGAGGATTGAAGTGGTGAAGGCCCAGTTGGAGGGACTTAGTTGGTTTGGATATGTACCATTAAAGAAGTTTGTCACCTATGTACTTTTGTTGATTACATTCAAATAAATAATATTTTCTTGTCCAATTATATGTCACAAATATTTGTATTACTTTCCATGGGAGTATTTGTTGTGCATGTTAATGGAATATGCTAGTTTATATGTTAACGTTCTATATAATTTCTGTATTCTTCTATATCTTGGATGTTGAGGAAAAGTTGCATGCATCAAGCTTCCGGTCGTGAGCTCAACTATGGTCTTTTTCGAATTTCTAGATGAGGTAGGCCTCTAGCCTTCTCTTGTTAGCATTTCTATTTATCTATCATACTTGAGTTTAGAGTTGATTTCTGGGTGTCATTATGTCTATTGTGGTTTTCTCCTATCCATATATATTTTCCTCATAATAGAATTGGTGAATCCACTGGGGATTATAATGTATTTTGGCCATCATGATTGTTGGTATAACCTCACACATTAGGGGGCATCTATTATAGAAATTTGTTCCACACTCCATGAATCTTGATTTGATGGCCTTCTCTTTCCGTCTACAGACTCAAGTTTCCCCTTTTTGTTCATTCCAAAGTAAAAAATTCAAAGTTTTGTACATATACGTGGGGCACGGTTAGAGAACTCGCATATACATACATTTCTCCATTACAACCCACATACATCGGGTTTTTTGCTCAAAAATAAAAAAAAATATGTCAGGTTTCCATACCATGTCATGAGATCCATGATCCTGGACCTTCCATATACTAGAAACGATCTGACTCGACCCTTGAATTCCATTTTGAGGCTATAAATTGAGCCACATACAAGCCTCAAGGAGACATTCATCATTGAGAGAAAAGACACTTTAGAGAAATTTCACCTCATTTTGAGTTTGCATCCCTTTGTCCTTGAAAGTATGAACGTTTTATGTCATCCCCCAAGCTCTTCCTATATTGAGATGGAGAATATCAATTAATCCTACTACTTGGGATTTTTCCTTTGTTGAGGATTGAAGTGGTGAAGGACTAGCTAGAGGGACTTAGTTTCTCGGTTCCGATATGTGTCGTTACATAAATTTGCCACCTATGTACTTCTATTGATTACATTAATATAAATACTCTTTTATCATCCAATTATATGTCACAAATATTTATATTAATTTCCATGGGCGTATTTTTTGTGCATGTTAATGGGTTATGCTAGTTTATATGCTAACATTATATATAATTTCTATATGCTTGTGTATCTTGGATGTTGAGGAAAAGTTGCAGGAATCAAGATTTTGGTCTTGAGCTCAACCATGGTATTCTTTGGACATTTGAATGAGGTATGCCTCTAGCCTTATCTTGTTATCATTTATATTTATAAAGCATACTTGATTTTAGAGTTTATTTTTGAGTGTCAATCCGTTTGTTGTGGTTTACCCCTAGCCATAGATATTTTCCTCATAACAGAATTGGTGACTCCACTGGGGATTATAATGTATTTTGGACATTGTGATTGATCCTCTAATCTAACACATTAGGGGGAATCTGTTATAGAAATTTTTTCCACACTCCACGAATCTTTCTTTGATGGCCTTCCCTTTCCCTCCTCAGACATAAGTTTCCCCTTTTTGTTCATTCTAGAGTAAAAAATTCAAAGTTTTGTACATATATGCGAGACACAGTTAGACAAATCATGTATACGCATGTTTCTCCATTATAGCCCGTATACAACAGTTTTTGTGCTAAAACATTAAAAAATATGTTGGGTTTCCATACCATGTCATGATATCCATGATCCTTGACCTTTCATATACTATAAACGCTCTGAATTGACCCTTGAATTTCATTTGGAGGCTATAAATTGATCCATATACAAGCCTTGAGGATACATTCATCATTGAGAGCAAAGACACTCTCGAGAAATTTCACCTCATATTTATTTTGCATCCCTTTTTCCTTGAAAGTATGAACTTCTTGTGTTCATCCCCCAAGCTCTTCCTATTTTGTTATGGAGAAACTCAATTACTCCTACTACTTGTGAGCTTTCCTTTATTGAGTATTGAAGTGGTGAAGGCCCAAATGGAGGGACTTAGTTTCTCAGTTATGATATTATCCATTATAGAAGTTTGTAACCTATGTTCTTATATTGATTACATTAATATAAATAATCTTTTCTTGTCCAATTATATGTCACAAATATTTTTATTACTTTCCATGAGTGTATTTATGTGCATGTTAATGGATTATGCTAGTTTATATGCTAATGGTTTATATAATTTCTATATGATTTTGTATCTTGGATGTTGAGGACAAGTTGTGGGCATCAAGATTCTAGTAATGAGCTCAACCATGGTCTTGTTCAAATGTATGGACGAGGTATGCCTCTATCCTTCTCTTGTTAGCATTTCTATTTATCTAACATACTTGAGTTTAGAGTTGATTTCTGGGTGTCATTCTGTTTGTTGTGGTTTACACATAGACATAGAGATTTACCTTGTAAAACATAGCTTGGAAGATACAAGAAAAACTTTATCGGACAACTTGAGGGGGGGAATTAACTACTTTCGTATGTTTCAAACACATTTCAAGAATTTCACAACACTGTTGAGGATATAGAAGTAATGACACAACCTTCTCTGGAACAGAGACCATTATTTTTGTTGAAGTAGCTTCTTCCTGAACATCCATCGGTTCATGTGGAGGATATTGACCTGTCTAATATTGTACTTTTTTTGATTTGTCTATCTCTGGATGTAGGCTAGTTTCTTGGGGAGTATGAAGGGGGACACTAAATTGCAAAATATGGGGAAAAGGGAAATGAATATGGACAGTGCTTCCTCCAAGTGTAGAATATGAGTGAACAAAATTTGTCTCATCCATTTAAGTATGCATGTGGGGAGGGGATGAAGGAGGGATAGGTAGGATATCTATGGCATAGGTAGTGAGTTGGTGACTAAGGTCTTCAATAATAGGGGTACTCTAGACTTTAGTCACAAGGGCATTAGGGATGGTGATAATGGGAATGAAGGATATAATAGGGGGGATAGTTTGTGTGTGTGATGGAATTGAAGTGAGTGGTATTGAATTAATGATAATAGGGGGAGTGGTAGACTAATACAGGGAATCCGTGTGGGGTTTCTTGGTAAAAATAACCTCAAAAACTTCACAGAACTGCTTACCAGAGAACATAGCAGTATCTGGGATTGATATAAATGGTGGAAGTTGGACTAACCTTGGTAGGGAATCTTATTCCCAGTCTTCCTCTAAGTCCATGGTTGTACATTGTCTCTTCATTGTTGTTTTGATATAACCTAGAACATCTTCCTGTGTTGGAGCCTCCCATTGTGAAATTGCAGAAAACTGATATGATATGCCCAATTTCTTCTTCTCCCTCTTTACTCCAGGCCATGAAAAAAACTCCTTGTCTAAAGTTTACTCATCAATATAATAAGGAAGTAGAGGAGTGTGAAATTTCTTGGTATATACATCTCCTGTCCTTACAAATGTATGGTCTTTGTTCATGCTGAACCAAATCTTATTGGTGTGCCTGTTTAGCAAGTCCCATGGGATAATCATTCTTTGGGTGGTAAGGAAAAGGTCATTGTATCACTACAATATGGCACCATTGTTGATTGATGAATTGGTGGTTTTCATTCATTTTTTCCATGGCTTGAACCTCATAGCTACGTGAATGTCTGGAGTCATTGCTAACTCTTTCCCCTGGGGAGACCTCCATTTCCACAAGTTGAAGGAAACTAAGAGACATTCGTATATTAAGTACCTAACATTCTCATTCTCATGCACATATGCACAAGCCTATAACACCTCAGTGAGTAAATACCTACACCATTTTAGTGGTGCTCCCTATTTACAGAAGTCAATGATGGAGATCGCATCCAGTGTGCATTCTTGTTTTGTGTAGTTCTTCATTACTTTTTTGGTGATTAAGTAATAGGAATATCAAACTTGTTCATCATTAATAAGGTCGATGATGGATTTGAGACATCCTCATATGGCACCAAAATTGTCATACAAATTGAGTCCACCTTTCTTCCTTCCATGCTTTCTTCAATTTTGAAATCCTTTGGATACATCCTCCCCTTCCATTGAAAACCTTATCAATTGGTGAATATTATCTATGTGAATAATATACTCTCTATCTAGCCACAAAGAGCCACTATGAACCCTATTGATCAATAACTTGGTGCAACATATAACTTTACTAGTAGTGTCGAATACAGACACGTCAAGCAAATTCATAATTTTTTACTCCCACAGTGACACATAATGATTCTTACATTGTGTGTCCACCTCTCTAGAAATTAGTGGGAAATAATCCATGAATATGCCAACCTTCATGAGGGGAAAAGTTCCCCATCAGAGAAATCAATATCGATGAGCTGAGTTTGCTTGATTTTACCCTACAAATCTCCTATAACTTCAATTTGCAGATCAATGATATCCATTGGAATGATGATATTTGGAACAAAACCTCAAGGAGTTGTAGCACAACCCATGGTTAGAAACTTGCACTAGTATATAAACACAATAGGAGGATGAGGGCGCATGTGTGGATTCAGAAAACTCTTGGTGGGATCCAAGGTTGAGTATGAAAATAACCAGGTAAAAAACAATGACTTGGACAACATGTGATTCCAATATTATATGCATTTACAATGAGGTGACAAGAGACAATCATTAAATTGTCATTAAGGGAGACAATGCATAAATAATTCAACATTAATAATGGACATGACCAACCAATCGTGAAAAATTCTAATCGATGATTTGGGAAATAAAAGGAATAGGTACCAACACAACCTTGACATGACGAGACACTTGATAAATCAACTAACAGGTTTGCAGTTAACCAAAAAAGTAATGAAATCCTTTTTTACATAAATGAAATTTT
>JZKD02S0005961.1:0-18080 GCA_000966675.3 Picea glauca
CAACTCAGCAGTGGGTCACCCCCGAGCTGGGACTAAGCTCCACCCCAAGGCAAGGAATCTAGGCTCAGGCTGAGGTTACAGGGAAAACAGTCACACACAACCACAAGGAAGGGATGCTCTCCCAGGAATCTCCCACACTCACTGCCCACAGACCCTCATTCCCCACATGCCTGTTCCACCCCAGGAGAATGCACCTTCTCTGTCACCTAGACAGTCCTTCGGTTGCCAATCTCCCTTACCTTGGGTTACAGGAATAGACCGGACCAGAAGTCTCTGGGCTCTATGGAAGCTACAGGGTTCCTACCAGGAGTTCTCTCCTTCCCCTGCGCACTCTCTCACCTGGAGGGTGTTTCTCACAGTCCAACAAGCCTCACGCAGTCCAGTACTGTGTAGTCTCAACAATTCCACGAGAAAACAAACACAGGCTTTCCAAAAACTGGATTCGACAATCACAGGGTGGCTTCACAGTCATGGCTTCGGAACAGGGAATGTTTGCATAGGCTCGCTCAGCTTTCCCGAACAAGCAAAGACTCTTCCCCGAATTCAACATAGGCTTCTCGTAGGCTGGGGTTACACGCATGGGATTTCTTAGAATCAGACACAGACATTCGAGTCACAGGGTCTCCCGAAGGTTCTCTACAGGAGTCGGGTTAGTCCTACTGCTCAGAGCTCTGTACGCGTTCAGACAATCTGGTGGAATGGGAATGGAATGCCACCTTCTCACGGCTCACCCTGACCATTTTATTCGCATGCACCAGGGTTGACACTTTTCACCCATGGAACTGCATGTGTTCCACCAGCACACGTTCCTCCCACCACTTGGGAATTCATGTGTCCTTCCAAAAGGACTTAGGATAAAAACATATGATGCACATAACTTTTGGAATAATATTAAAATATTATTCCCAGGCTTAAGCCCCCCCCTAGGCTTAGCCCCTAGGCTCAACACTTAGCCCATATCCCACCTTCCAGCCCCTAATTCCTTGCCCACTCTGTGGATGCTCAGTCCCCCTTCACTCATTCATCATGGTCGGTCTGCACCTGGCGGTGTTTATATTTTATTAAATGTTCTGCATACATACAAGTACAACAGCAGGCTCCTGGCCTTCAACACTTAGGCTCCTTAGCCTAACAACACATAAGTCTCCAGCTTATAAGAACTTGGCTCACTAGCCTATAAAACATAATCACAATTCCTTTCAGAACTTAGTTTACAATAGGGCTTGGCCTTGGGGACACTACAAAAAGCCAATGGATATCGACCCAAAAACCAACAAAACAAGATCTCAATGAACCTGGGAACCTGGCAAATGCATTTCACAAGCATCGATCGCTCCCAAATACACCATCAGCTCGCCGAGAATGGTGGATCAGAAATAATACATGCGCGACTTTGCTCTAATAGGAAAATTCTTGGGATTATGGCCCTCAAAGAAAGACCTGGTCAAATGGATTCACTATTGGTGGAAACCCAAGGGCCATTACAACCTCCAACTAGGATCAAAAGGCTTCTTCACAATCATACTGCATAATCTAGAGGATAGGAATCAAATATTCGAAGGCGGGTCATACTTCTATAACTCGGCAGGCCTGTTTCTCTGATTCTGGACGGAGAGATTCAACCCAGAAAAAGAAGACTTCACACATGCTCCAGCCTAGTTAAGGCTCTACTTGCTTCCACAGGAATTCTAGTTGGAGGAGATCCTTGCAGGGATTGGCAACACCATCGGTAGCTACGACAAAGCTTCAGAGGCAACAAAACAACAAAGGTACACTGCCTATGCCCGCATATGCGTCTATTTAAATATTTCTAAACCCCTCCCTAGAACCATCATCTTGGACTATCAAGATGAGGAATGGACACAAACCATGTACTATGAGCATATCCCCTTTCGATGCCACAAGTGTCACGAGAACAACCATATTTTCTGAGAATTCCCTTTAAATAACCCCCCCAAAACAACTCAGGAAGACTCTGACAAAACCAAGGACGAATTCACTTAGGTCACAGGTAGACGGAAGCATAAGACGAAAAGGATACCACCCCAAGCACCGGCTAGACCCCCCACCAAGAATTCGTTTGATGCCCTTCAAACCCCGGTGGATAACCCCTCTTCCTCCACCAACCCCCTGACAACCCCTACAACCGGCCAACTCTCTACCACATAAGATCCCCCTGCTCTCTCCTCCTCACAACCTTTAGCCGCGGCAACCTCCCTTCCAACCAATCTTGGGCCGAATATGGGAGCTCCAGACATAGATCTGGAGGATCCAGAGCTAGCAGGAATCGATATGGCACACCTAGAACAAGCCTATCACAAACAACAACTATATACAATACCGCCTGACCAGTTACACAAGGTGCATAAAGTCTTCCTTAACTCTTCCGCCAGAGGTAAAGCCCGAGCCAACACAAGTCTGGGAATATAAAAAAAAACCACCAAGGAAAAACGAAAAACCACAAAGGAGGAGAAAAAAAGAGGCAGGAAACTGAAACACCAGCTCATTCAGGACGTTGGCAACTTCCTTGTCAATTCAGGTCAAATTCAATTGATCTCAAATATCTTCCCCCCCCTCCAACCCCCACCATACTCATGAAGATACTATCCTGGAATATAAGAGGCCTCAACGCAAGGAGCAAACAAACCTTGCTCAAAGACATAATCAGGAAGGAATAGCCAGACATTCTACTCCAAGAAATGAAATGTGCAGGAATAGAGGCACATGCCACACTCCGGTGATGTTGGAAACAGGCAAAGCATGTGGCAATGGACGTTAATGGAGTAGCGGGAGGACTGGAATTGCTCTGGAATCCAGCCATCGTCTTGCTTGACAATTTTTTCACTTCCAAGTGGACCATCACAGCCTCCTTTCACATCATTGGCTCAAACAAACAAGGCTACATCAAAAATGTCTATGGACCCCCCAGACCAAGGGACAAAGAAGGATTCCTCCAACACATAGAGTGGATAGAAGACCTATTAGGCCCCCAAAGGTGGATCCTTGGGGGTGACTTCAACATGATCACAGGGATGGAGGAGAAAAAAGGAGGCAATCGCTTCCTAGGAAATGATAGCCTACTCCTCAACCGTACCATAGGCCATCTGAACCTCATTGACGTTGAAACAGATAATAGGCCTTTTACCTGGTCCAACAGACGCATGGGAGACCAACAAATATCTAGCATATTGGACTGCTTCCTCATTTCTAAAGATATCATGATGGATGGTCTAGCTTGGAATGCCACAGTCATTGATGCAGCGGGCTTAGATAATTGACCAATTCTTCTAACCCTTAACATTATCGGCACCCCCGGACGAAAGCCCTTCTATTTTGAAATTTTTTGGCTGACTCACCCAGACTTCCAAGCAAACATCAAGGCCTGGTGGGAAGCGGTGGCCATCCAAACAAGAACCCCAATGTATAGATTCCAACAAAGACTAAAAAGCCTTAAGCAGCAACTCAAAACTTGGAACAAGACCACCTTTGAAATATCTTCCAATCTTGGGAACTTCTCCAACAACAAATGCAAACACTATAGCATCAAATATGAACATAGGGTCTAACATAATCCATAAAATTACAGGAAACACTTCTCAACCATCAGATTGCTGACAGGAAAGCACAAGAGGAGGTTCTTTAGAGAAAAAAATCTCGCATCACTTGGCTGAAAGAGGGGGAAAAAAACACTAAATTCTTCCACAGATCAATGGTACAGAGGTGCCAATCCAATCACATTACACATCTCTTTTCAACGCAAGGCTCAAAAATACAACAACATGCGGATGTGGAAAAGGAGTTGCTTACCTACTACCAATCTCTCCTCACAGAACCCCCAATCGATCGCTCGCAAGCCATAAATTCTATCCTCAGGCACATACCCAAGGAGGTCACCAAGAAGAAAAATGAAGCATTGATGAGACCAATCACTCAAGAGGAGGTAGATCAGTTGCTAAAGGCCACCTCGCTCGACAAAGCACCTGGACCAGACAACTTCACTTATGATTTCTTTCACTATTGTTGGAATATCATCCGTAAGGATGTGCGAGAAATCATTGAGGACTCTAGAATATCTAGAAAGGTCCTTCAAGCCCTCAATCCAACTTTTCTCACCCTTGTCCCTAAAGAGACTCACACCACTTCTCCATCTCACTTCAGACCTATAGCCCTCTGCAACGTAATATATAAACTCCTAACAAAGATCATTTCCACGAGGATAAAGCCCATCTTACCATTCCTAATCTCCCCTGAGCAATCTAGTTATGTAGAAGGGTGACAGATTCTAGACAACGTCATCCTGGCTCACGAAGTTATCCATTCCCTCCGCTCCACTAAAACTCAGGGCATGCTCCTAAAGATGGATCTCTCCAAATCCTTCGACAAACTAAACTAGGGCTACTTGAAATCCACTCTCCTAGCCTTCGACTTCGATCCTGCCTGGGTCTCTTAGATTGTTAACCTCACCTCTTCAACACTGTTCTCAATCCTCATCAATGGCGTCCCCACCAAACCCTTCTCCCCCTCAAGAGGAATTAGACAAGGAGACCCTCTCTCGCCCTTCCTTTTCATCCTCATGGAAAAAGGGCTCAGTCGGATGCTTAAAGCAGCCATCAAGGACCACTCTCTCTCAGGCCTCGCCCCCCATGACATTTCTCCCCCCATTTCTCACAGCCAATTTGTAGATGAACTCCTTCTTATGGGAATCTCCACTGCCAGAGAATCCCTTTGTTTCAGATCCACCATTGACCTCTTTTGTGAAGCTTCAGACATGGAGGTGAACTTAACCAAATGCTAGGTATTCTATTTCAACATGCCTTTAGTCATCCAAAACTATCTCACTCACCTCCTAGGCTTTACCCGCAATGTCCTTCCATCAGTCTACCTAGGCATCCCCCTCATCGATGATTCTCTCAGAAACGCCTCCTGGAACTCCTTGTTGTCCAATTTCAAGAAGAGACTCTCCCTCTGGACCTTTAGAGCTCTCAATCTCCCTGGGCACCTCGTTCTCCTTAAATCCATCATCCAAGCTCTCCTGATCTACACCTTTTTGCCTTAGCGGCCCCGAGTTCTATCCACATCACCCTGAGATCAATCCAAAGAAGCTTTCTATGGCAAGGTGTCAAGGAAGGACGCAAAATCTCCTTGGTAAGGTAGCAAAAGGTCTGTAACCCAAAACAAGTAGGCAGCGTCAGTTTACGTAACCCAGCCACTCTTAACAAAGTCCTCAATGCTAAAATCTGGTGGCGATGGATGAAATGACCCTAGGATATCTGGGCACATTTGTGGAGGAAAAAATATACCCCTACTACCCCGGAAAAAGAACTCATCAAATGGAACGGTCAAAGCCCAGGTTCACTCATTTGGAATGCTTCCAAAAATAATCAAGGGCTTGTCATGGACCACTCGTTCTGGGAACTGCAAAATGGTACTTCAACAAACTTCTGGAGTGACTCGTGGCAACAACTCCCCGCCTTGAACTCGGATCCCAACCTCAGAGACCTCATTCCCCTTAAAAATTCCATGGGACTACACAAAGTCATCGATTTCTGGAAGCCCTTTGATCCAGGAGAATTATGGCGCACCTGGAAAAACACTCACGAGCATCTAAATATTCCCCTACATGTCAACCTCTGACCCCTACAGGAGCACCTCACCTCCAGGAAAATATTCAGTCAACAAGGGGAGGACATACTCAGGTGGGGCCACTCCCCCACAAGCACCTTCAACATTCCTAAAGCATATTCCCTAAAAGAAAATCACAGCACATTGCCTCATGAGGAAATTTGGGGGAAAATCTGGAATATGAAATCTTGGCCAAAATTCATCACCTTTCTCTGGTTAGTGGCACAAAACAACATCCTCACTTGGGATAACTTAAGAAAACAAGGTTTCATCGGGCCGTCTTGGTGTAAGCTCTGCAAAAAAGAGGAAGAAACTATAAATCATCTCCTCAACCTCTGCCCCTACAGCTCGTGCATTTGGGACCAGAGAGCTAGCATCATGAGAACCTCGGATAGAAACCCCTTAGGCCTAAAAGATACTATTGCAGGATGGAGAAGCTCGATCTTCCACTCTCCCATTCTTAATAGAATCTGGAAACTACTCCCAGGCTTCATCCTATGGAAGATATGGAAAGAGCATAACATAAGAATTTTCAACTCAGTCACCAGAACGTGGCAAAAGGTTTGGAACACAATCCACACCAATATCAATGAAACCATATCATTCCATCCCTGGACGGCATAGGACCTACAAAGACCTCAGAATGAACATCACATCATCAAATCTTGGAACATAAATATCACCCCAACCCCGGAACAACCCAAGGCAACTGCAGGCTGCACGAGAAGCCCCGCCCTTTAGGAAGCTCCACCTCGAAATTTCTTTAAACTCAATTTTGATGGAGCCTCCAAAGGGAACCCAGGACTAGCTGGGTACGGGGCAGTCATCTGCAATAGTGATGGAGAAATCCTACACATCCTAGCTGGTAGCATAGGGCATACTACCAACAATGCTGCAGAAACTGTGGGTTACAAGCAGCTTCAGAGCTACATCTCTTTCCTCTCATAGCAGAAGGTGATTTGCAAATTGTTTTCAAGATCCTCTCTCATCTGATCAATGGGGTAGATCCAAAGAAATTATCTCCCAGCTGGTGACTCACGAATGGTCTCTACAGAATTAAGTCTACTCTCCAACCCCAACAGGTCATCCTTCCCTCCGATGTTAGAAGAACAACCAACCAAGTAGCTGATTGGCTGACAAATTTTGGAGTCGAGATGGAAGAAGGTACCTTCTCCTGTACTCCTTCTACCAACCCCACTCACCCTGCGGTCATTGCTTGTAAGACCATTGCTCACACAAAATATTTTCCCTCGAATGGGGTGCTTGATTGACATGACAGCTACATCAACGCTTGCTCCCACCTAGCCACCTCATAGGCCACCTGGCATACGCTCCTCGCCACGTCCTCACCTCGGTCACTTATGGTCTTTACACCACCTGCCGCCATGATCCAGGTGGGTATTGGTGGCCACCCACCTATTCCACTTGGACCCCCACCATTGCTTCTTTCAGTTTTTTAGTTTTCACACAGTTTACTATTTTTAGCANACTTGGGAATTCATGTGTCCTTCCAAAAGGACTTAGGATAAAAACATATGATGCACATAACTTTTGGAATAATATTAAAATATTATTCCCAGGCTTAAGCCCCCCCCTAGGCTTATCCCCTAGGCTCAACACTTAGCCCATATCCCACCTTCCAGCCCCTAATTCCTTGCCCACTATGTGGATGCTCAGTCCCCCTTCACTCATTCATCATGGTTGGTCTGCACCTGGCGGTGTTTATATTTTATTAAATGTTCTGCATACATACAAGTACAACAGCAGGCTCCTGGCCTTCAACACTTAGGCTCCCTAGCCTAACAACACATAAGTCTCCAGCTTATAAGAACTTGGCTCACTAGCCTATAAAACATAATCACAATTCCTTTCAGAACTTAGTTTACAGTAGGGCTTGGCCTTGGGGACACTACAAAAAGCCAATGGATATCGACCCAAAAACCAACAAAACAAGATCTCAATGAACCTGGGAACCTGGCAAATGCATTTCACAATCATCGATCGCTCCCAAATACACCATCAGCTCGCCGAGAATGGTGGATCAGAAATAATACATGCACGACTTTGCTCTAATAGGAAAATTCTTGGGATTATGGCCCTCAGAGAAAGACCTGGTCAAATGGATTCACTATTGGTGGAAACCCAAGGGCCATTACAACCTCCAACTAGGATCAAAAGGCTTCTTCACAATCATACTGCATAATCTGGAGGATAGGAATCAAATATTCGAAGGCGGGTCATACTTCTATAACTCGGCAGGCCTGTTTCTTTGATTCTGGACGGAGAGATTCAACCCAGAAAAAGAAGACTTCACACATGCTCCAGCCTAGTTAAGGCTCTACTTGCTTCCACAGGAATTCTAGTTGGAGGAGATCCTTGCAGGGATTGGCAACACCATCGGTAGCTACGACAAAGCTTCAGAGGCAACAAAACAACAAAGGTACACTGCCTATGCCCGCATATGCGTCTATTTAAATATTTCTAAACCCCTCCCTAGAACCATCATCTTGGACTATCAAGATGAGGAATGGACACAAACCATGTACTATGAGCATATCCCCTTTCGATGCCACAAGTGTCACGAGAACAACCATATTTTCTGAGAATTCCCTTTAAATAACCCCCCCAAAACAACTCAGGAAGACTCTGACAAAACCAAGGACGAATTCACTTAGGTCACAGGTAGACGGAAGCATAAGACGAAAAGGATACCACCCCAAGCACCGGCTAGACCCCCCACCAAGAATTCGTTTGATGCCCTTCAAACCCCGGTGGATAACCCCTCTTCCTCCACCAACCCCCTGACAACCCCTACAACCGGCCAACTCTCTACCACATAAGATCCCCCTGCTCTCTCCTCCTCACAACCTTTAGCCGCGGCAACCTCCCTTCCAACCAATCTTGGGCCGAATATGGGAGCTCCAGACATAGATCTGGAGGATCCAGAGCTAGCAGGAATCGATATGGCACACCTAGAACAAGCCTATCACAAACAACAACTATATACAATACCGCCTGACCAGTTACACAAGGTGCATAAAGTCTTCCTTAACTCTTCCGCCAGAGGTAAAGCCCGAGCCAACACAAGTCTGGGAATATAAAAAAAAACCACCAAGGAAAAACGAAAAACCACAAAGGAGGAGAAAAAAAGAGGCAGGAAACTGAAACACCAGCTCATTCAGGACGTTGGCAACTTCCTTGTCAATTCAGGTCAAATTCAATTGATCTCAAATATCTTCCCCCCCCTCCAACCCCCACCATACTCATGAAGATACTATCCTGGAATATAAGAGGCCTCAACGCAAGGAGCAAACAAACCTTGCTCAAAGACATAATCAGGAAGGAATAGCCAGACATTCTACTCCAAGAAATGAAATGTGCAGGAATAGAGGCACATGCCACACTCCGGTGATGTTGGAAACAGGCAAAGCATGTGGCAATGGACGTTAATGGAGTAGCGGGAGGACTGGAATTGCTCTGGAATCCAGCCATCGTCTTGCTTGACAATTTTTTCACTTCCAAGTGGACCATCACAGCCTCCTTTCACATCATTGGCTCAAACAAACAAGGCTACATCAAAAATGTCTATGGACCCCCCAGACCAAGGGACAAAGAAGGATTCCTCCAACACATAGAGTGGATAGAAGACCTATTAGGCCCCCAAAGGTGGATCCTTGGGGGTGACTTCAACATGATCACAGGGATGGAGGAGAAAAAAGGAGGCAATCGCTTCCTAGGAAATGATAGCCTACTCCTCAACCGTACCATAGGCCATCTGAACCTCATTGACGTTGAAACAGATAATAGGCCTTTTACCTGGTCCAACAGACGCATGGGAGACCAACAAATATCTAGCATATTGGACTGCTTCCTCATTTCTAAAGATATCATGATGGATGGTCTAGCTTGGAATGCCACAGTCATTGATGCAGCGGGCTTAGATAATTGACCAATTCTTCTAACCCTTAACATTATCGGCACCCCCGGACGAAAGCCCTTCTATTTTGAAATTTTTTGGCTGACTCACCCAGACTTCCAAGCAAACATCAAGGCCTGGTGGGAAGCGGTGGCCATCCAAACAAGAACCCCAATGTATAGATTCCAACAAAGACTAAAAAGCCTTAAGCAGCAACTCAAAACTTGGAACAAGACCACCTTTGAAATATCTTCCAATCTTGGGAACTTCTCCAACAACAAATGCAAACACTATAGCATCAAATATGAACATAGGGTCTAACATAATCCATAAAATTACAGGAAACACTTCTCAACCATCAGATTGCTGACAGGAAAGCACAAGAGGAGGTTCTTTAGAGAAAAAAATCTCGCATCACTTGGCTGAAAGAGGGGGAAAAAAACACTAAATTCTTCCACAGATCAATGGTACAGAGGTGCCAATCCAATCACATTACACATCTCTTTTCAACGCAAGGCTCAAAAATACAACAACATGCGGATGTGGAAAAGGAGTTGCTTACCTACTACCAATCTCTCCTCACAGAACCCCCAATCGATCGCTCGCAAGCCATAAATTCTATCCTCAGGCACATACCCAAGGAGGTCACCAAGAAGAAAAATGAAGCATTGATGAGACCAATCACTCAAGAGGAGGTAGATCAGTTGCTAAAGGCCACCTCGCTCGACAAAGCACCTGGACCAGACAACTTCACTTATGATTTCTTTCACTATTGTTGGAATATCATCCGTAAGGATGTGCGAGAAATCATTGAGGACTCTAGAATATCTAGAAAGGTCCTTCAAGCCCTCAATCCAACTTTTCTCACCCTTGTCCCTAAAGAGACTCACACCACTTCTCCATCTCACTTCAGACCTATAGCCCTCTGCAACGTAATATATAAACTCCTAACAAAGATCATTTCCACGAGGATAAAGCCCATCTTACCATTCCTAATCTCCCCTGAGCAATCTAGTTATGTAGAAGGGTGACAGATTCTAGACAACGTCATCCTGGCTCACGAAGTTATCCATTCCCTCCGCTCCACTAAAACTCAGGGCATGCTCCTAAAGATGGATCTCTCCAAATCCTTCGACAAACTAAACTAGGGCTACTTGAAATCCACTCTCCTAGCCTTCGACTTCGATCCTGCCTGGGTCTCTTAGATTGTTAACCTCACCTCTTCAACACTGTTCTCAATCCTCATCAATGGCGTCCCCACCAAACCCTTCTCCCCCTCAAGAGGAATTAGACAAGGAGACCCTCTCTCGCCCTTCCTTTTCATCCTCATGGAAAAAGGGCTCAGTCGGATGCTTAAAGCAGCCATCAAGGACCACTCTCTCTCAGGCCTCGCCCCCCATGACATTTCTCCCCCCATTTCTCACAGCCAATTTGTAGATGAACTCCTTCTTATGGGAATCTCCACTGCCAGAGAATCCCTTTGTTTCAGATCCACCATTGACCTCTTTTGTGAAGCTTCAGACATGGAGGTGAACTTAACCAAATGCTAGGTATTCTATTTCAACATGCCTTTAGTCATCCAAAACTATCTCACTCACCTCCTAGGCTTTACCCGCAATGTCCTTCCATCAGTCTACCTAGGCATCCCCCTCATCGATGATTCTCTCAGAAACGCCTCCTGGAACTCCTTGTTGTCCAATTTCAAGAAGAGACTCTCCCTCTGGACCTTTAGAGCTCTCAATCTCCCTGGGCACCTCGTTCTCCTTAAATCCATCATCCAAGCTCTCCTGATCTACACCTTTTTGCCTTAGCGGCCCCGAGTTCTATCCACATCACCCTGAGATCAATCCAAAGAAGCTTTCTATGGCAAGGTGTCAAGGAAGGACGCAAAATCTCCTTGGTAAGGTAGCAAAAGGTCTGTAACCCAAAACAAGTAGGCAGCGTCAGTTTACGTAACCCAGCCACTCTTAACAAAGTCCTCAATGCTAAAATCTGGTGGCGATGGATGAAATGACCCTAGGATATCTGGGCACATTTGTGGAGGAAAAAATATACCCCTACTACCCCGGAAAAAGAACTCATCAAATGGAACGGTCAAAGCCCAGGTTCACTCATTTGGAATGCTTCCAAAAATAATCAAGGGCTTGTCATGGACCACTCGTTCTGGGAACTGCAAAATGGTACTTCAACAAACTTCTGGAGTGACTCGTGGCAACAACTCCCCGCCTTGAACTCGGATCCCAACCTCAGAGACCTCATTCCCCTTAAAAATTCCATGGGACTACACAAAGTCATCGATTTCTGGAAGCCCTTTGATCCAGGAGAATTATGGCGCACCTGGAAAAACACTCACGAGCATCTAAATATTCCCCTACATGTCAACCTCTGACCCCTACAGGAGCACCTCACCTCCAGGAAAATATTCAGTCAACAAGGGGAGGACATACTCAGGTGGGGCCACTCCCCCACAAGCACCTTCAACATTCCTAAAGCATATTCCCTAAAAGAAAATCACAGCACATTGCCTCATGAGGAAATTTGGGGGAAAATCTGGAATATGAAATCTTGGCCAAAATTCATCACCTTTCTCTGGTTAGTGGCACAAAACAACATCCTCACTTGGGATAACTTAAGAAAACAAGGTTTCATCGGGCCGTCTTGGTGTAAGCTCTGCAAAAAAGAGGAAGAAACTATAAATCATCTCCTCAACCTCTGCCCCTACAGCTCGTGCATTTGGGACCAGAGAGCTAGCATCATGAGAACCTCGGATAGAAACCCCTTAGGCCTAAAAGATACTATTGCAGGATGGAGAAGCTCGATCTTCCACTCTCCCATTCTTAATAGAATCTGGAAACTACTCCCAGGCTTCATCCTATGGAAGATATGGAAAGAGCATAACATAAGAATTTTCAACTCAGTCACCAGAACGTGGCAAAAGGTTTGGAACACAATCCACACCAATATCAATGAAACCATATCATTCCATCCCTGGACGGCATAGGACCTACAAAGACCTCAGAATGAACATCACATCATCAAATCTTGGAACATAAATATCACCCCAACCCCGGAACAACCCAAGGCAACTGCAGGCTGCACGAGAAGCCCCGCCCTTTAGGAAGCTCCACCTCGAAATTTCTTTAAACTCAATTTTGATGGAGCCTCCAAAGGGAACCCAGGACTAGCTGGGTACGGGGCAGTCATCTGCAATAGTGATGGAGAAATCCTACACATCCTAGCTGGTAGCATAGGGCATACTACCAACAATGCTGCAGAAACTGTGGGTTACAAGCAGCTTCAGAGCTACATCTCTTTCCTCTCATAGCAGAAGGTGATTTGCAAATTGTTTTCAAGATCCTCTCTCATCTGATCAATGGGGTAGATCCAAAGAAATTATCTCCCAGCTGGTGACTCACGAATGGTCTCTACAGAATTAAGTCTACTCTCCAACCCCAACAGGTCATCCTTCCCTCCGATGTTAGAAGAACAACCAACCAAGTAGCTGATTGGCTGACAAATTTTGGAGTCGAGATGGAAGAAGGTACCTTCTCCTGTACTCCTTCTACCAACCCCACTCACCCTGCGGTCATTGCTTGTAAGACCATTGCTCACACAAAATATTTTCCCTCGAATGGGGTGCTTGATTGACATGACAGCTACATCAACGCTTGCTCCCACCTAGCCACCTCATAGGCCACCTGGCATACGCTCCTCGCCACGTCCTCACCTCGGTCACTTATGGTCTTTACACCACCTGCCGCCATGATCCAGGTGGGTATTGGTGGCCACCCACCTATTCCACTTGGACCCCCACCATTGCTTCTTTCAGTTTTTTAGTTTTCACACAGTTTACTATTTTTAGCANTCTCTTCTCAGAGATAAGCTACCAACGCCCTAGCTAGTTTATTTCCATTCTGTCTGTAAGCATATTTCAGTTATTTGTTATTAATGAAATGAAGTCTTATTTCCGCTGCATCTCTGTGTTTATGTGTATTTTTGTATTTCATTGTGTTCCTACATAAATCCGGATCACGCCACCTTCTCTCTCGCACTTTCATTTCGACGTTCACTCGTGTGGGGAGCTCTGAAACTCGTGTATCCTCACGAAGTAGTGCAGACGCTCTTCCCCGTCGCTTCAGCTTACACCCTGGCTCTCGCTTCTTCTATATATGATGGGAAATCTAGCTCTTCATTGCCTCTGTTTCCAATTCAAAGCACCAAGTTTCCAGATCTCTCCCACCCCTCTGCCATCCTCCGAGCTCTGGTGCGACCTCATGGGGTTCCTAGTTGGATTTCTGCATTTGTTCCACACTATGCCACAACCCTGTGGCAGGCCAAAGTGGGGGGAAACCTGGTACTTAGCTCATGGTAGACTTCCGCCTACAACGGGGGATCAAGATGAACCAGTCACTCCCTCTGCAGCACTCCCAGAAGCTATTCCTGCAAACCCTCCCCTTTCACCACCCCCTTTCCCACCTCCCCCCTGAGATCCTCCTCCTCCTCCCCTCTCCAAACCCACCCCAACCTCCCATGTGCTTTGTGCGCGGACAGAACAAAACTCTTGGAAGATATCAATTTGATGAAAAAAGACCTGGAAATTATCATTTCGATGAAAAACGATTTGGAAGAGATCAAAGCGGCAATGCTCAACGCACGGCAGAAGGAAGTCGATCACTGGAGAAGAGTGGATGCCCTGATGATGTTCATGCAAGATCTTCAACAATCCATGGTGGGACGTGGAAAAGGCAAAGCTTCGGCGAAACAGGTTTATGCAGGACTGCGTCTTGGTCCAGGTTTTTAGGGTCTTGTTGTGTTTTCTTAGTTTTTTTCACACCTTACTTATGCATCTCAGTCCTGCATGACCTAGTAGTCTAGTTACCTTTAAGTGGCATGACCATGGCAATGGTGGTTTCCCAACTGGGCACCAGAGCCATGCGATTTTTTGGACATCTGGCATTACTAGTTTTTGTACATCTGGCATAGTGGCTTCCCTTCTGGGCACTGCAACCACGTGGCTAATAACCCGTAAATAGCTATAATTTTAATGAAAAGAATCAATACAATACAACACTCTAACTTACCAACAAAAAATAAAAAAAAATAAAAAAAATAAAAAAAATAAAAAATAAAAAAACATATTAAACTTTTACTTGTTTCTTATTTCATTTAACTTAGCAACTTACATACAAGAAAATATATGATTCCATAATCCCTTAACGCATGGTTCAATTTCTAAATCAAGTAATAAAAATGGGTTTCTCACAATTTTACACACAAAAACTATTTATAAATTTTTAAATCCCAAAAATCTTCATATATATCATTCCATTCATAACTAAATTAATAAACAAATCCCCATCAATGATGGGTAAGGTGGTGACTCCTTTGGCATACTACCATGACACTATATTAATTGTAATTACAAAGATCATACATTTATTATGAAAAAAAACATCTTTGGACCAACCACATTTATTTATTTATTTTTAATTTATTAGTACAATGAAACTTATAAATTTATAAATGTTTATTAAATTTAAAATTATAATTAAAAAAATAAATCATTCGTAAAACAATAACACTTATAAATTATAAATTTATAAATCCTTATTAAATTTAAAATTATAACTAAAAAATAAATATCGTAAATAAAAATTTCCATATAAAACATATCAACTTATATGTATCAATTTCCATATTAAAACTAATTTAAATTTAAATATACTTCTTATTATATTATAATTAATATAAAAGTTATTGATTAAATTTTATTTGCTATTATATGAAGATTTTCACTTAACTTGAATTTAAATTGTTATATCAATTCACGTAATGTATGTACTCTTTTTTATGGAATATTATTTAAAGAGTTATCCTCTCAATTTACAATATACATGTCAAGATTTCTCTAACATTTATTTAGAGGGTTAGGATTCTTACCCGGGCCTTTGATCTTGCTGTTCGTGAAGGAACAATAAATGAGCCCAATGGAAATGGAACTCCACCTCTTTTACTAGAGCTCCACCCCTCTTAATGATCGTACAAAATATCTTTCATACCTTTGTAATGTTGTCATTTGCTCAATCATGCCCATATAATTTTATGCAGATAAGTCCATGTATCCCTCTCAACATAACTTATCAAGAAAACATATTAAAACATTACAATAATCATATATAGAAATAAAGTTTCATGGCAGCATATCCCTGCTCCTATGCCGTTATAATAAATCATATAATAAATCATAGCTAGCTTGCCATGTGTGGTTGCATATACATGTGTTGTCATGCTATATATAAAACATACATTAATTGTTATATATTAACTGTTAAAAGTGTGACGAGAAATACAAACCTACATATATGATAAGTTTTTTATTTCACATTACTATTTATATATACTGAGACTAACCTTTAAAAATACTAAACCCTCTCCAAAATTGTCAACACACGAGCAGATTGGCATGCAAGCATATGGACTAGGAAGTCCAATTCATCTAAAATTTTGTACAAACATGCCTTTACAATGAACTCAGCAATCTCGAATAAGAATCATTCAAATGAAGAATGACAATTGTAAGTATAAATCCTTTTATATATATATTCAATAAAATGGCAATTAATTTCTAGAACAAATTAAGAAACGCATAAATACAGTAAAAAACACAGGCATTTTCTATATATATATATATATATATTCAATAAAATGGCAATCAATTTCTAGAACAAATTAAGAAACGCATAAATACAGTAAAAAACACAAGCATTTTCATTATATGAATCCCTCAAATTTTCAGGCTTTCTCCTTATCAATCTCTGATATAAACATCAATATACAATTTTGAATTGACCACAAATTGAATAACCACAGACTCAGATTACAGGTCTTTGAATTCAAAGATTTCTCAGTGTCTACGTGCAGAAACAATAACAACAACAGACTGCATAATGTAATAGTAGAAGCTTCCTCACATATCCAACATCAAAATCGACTGCCACCATAAAACAAAATCGCCTTCAGGCAGCTTGCCTTCCCTGATCAGTATTGCAAAGAAAAATATTTATCAATACATATAATTGATCCGATGATCATCGAGCTTTTGTAAAATCAATGCCCGTAGAACTCGTCAAGGTTTCATAATATGCACTTACAAATCCTTCGGTGGCAACTTCAAAGCAGCCCATTGATGGATGAAATCTATAAATGGTCATTTTCTGCTCCCGATATATTTCATCGGCCTCTAGATTGTTTTCTCTCGAAATCAATATATAGCGTCCTGCGATTCTGCAAGTCTATCTATCATTTGGAGCCGCGTTGCCTCTGTGACTAGGGCACGAGGGAGGCACTGGCCCCTTTACCAACTCATTCGATATAGTGAGCGGTAAGATAGAATCTCCTTTTTCACTTGTGCAAATAATTACAGGGCTTCCTTATATCTTGGTAAATAAATAGGTGAACAGTTCACGAGAAACAAATTAATCATCGTATATGAGATCCTTAAACCTGAATATTTAGCTGCAATTTCCCTATTCATGTGTCGTATACCTGTCATAGATGGAGTGGTGTCTATCGCGAACTAAACTCTCACTAAAATTCCTCCGCCCACTGGGAATTTCTCGCAAATCACATCAATATTTGCGGGCAATGGTCTTGATGTTAAGGACCTGGTTGTGTTATCAGGTAAGTAATGCAGTACTTTTCATACTCCACGCCCATTATTTTTCGATATGTTATACGGGGATTGATTTATATTATGACATCATACTCTCAAGTTATATATACCAATACTCGGTGCAGGCGCCCACACTATAGGGATTTCCCACTGCACCTCCTTTAGCAACAGGCTTTACAATTTTACCGAAAAACGAGATATGGATCTGTCGTTGGACAAATATTAACTCAAGATAAAATGCAAGCCTAGGAACAATACGACAATAATAGAGATGGATCCAGGTAGCTCTAGAATATTTGACACACATTATTACGTGAATTTAAAGAAGCACAGAGCTGATGTTTCACTTCTGACCAACAATGAGGCGCAAGCATATGTCAATACAGAATTGCAGAGCAGTCATTTTTCTCATATTTTGCAAGGTCGATGGAGAAGATGGGAGGCCATTATCACTCTCATTGAAACAGTTGCAGGGAAGAAGAATAACCAGCGATTCCCCGATGTCCACAACGTCAGGACTCGTTATGTGATTCACATCCTTGATCTACCCGACCGTTACCAACTTCCAAAAAACATTGTTGGCAATGGTAGAGAGGGTGTCCGTCGCCTTTGATAAATTGTGAAGGAAAGATAAATGCAGAGAGAAAGAATAGAACAGTATATTGAAATGTATGAAGAAGTACTGAAGAAGTTCTGAGAAGATAAAATGCAATGAGAGATGGCTAAGCTAAATAGGCTCAAGCTAAACAAGAATAGAAAGTACAACTGGCAGTGTACAGTCAGACTGTTGAGGTTACATTATGTTTAACACTCCCTCTTAAACTCAACAGTTACAATCATCAGCACTGATTATGCTTAAGTGCTATCTCT
>JZKD02S0005972.1:16565-27230 GCA_000966675.3 Picea glauca
AGGATAGAAAGAGGAATGCATTGTTTCATATAAGAGTGATTACAAAACAAACAAAGGTCGACACACTCATAGATAGTGGATCTCAAGTTAATCTTATTTTAGAAGAAGTAGTTAATCAATTTGGATTAACAATGAAACCACACAAGAAACCTTATCCATTAGATTGGGTATGCAAAGATAAAACATTACAAGTAACACAACAATGTGATCTAAAGTTTGCAATTACATCTAAGTTTGTAGATGAGGTTGAATTTGATGTGGTCCCGCTAGATATCTGTGGAATTGTGTTGGGTAGTCCATACTTATATGATTGAAAAACGATCTTCTATCGAGAACATAATCAGTATCACTTATTTAAAGAAGGAATTGAGTACATAGTGCATTCACATTCATTCAAAAATGACAGTTCATTGGGCACTACACAACAATTAAAAAGGGTTGTTAATGCAAGTCGGAATTTGGCACTTATGTCTATACAATGTAAGGAAGAAAAGAATCATAAACATGAAAAGGAAGTGTCAATTCACTACGATGCACCTGTTTTGGTTGATAGTGTTTCTATGGTTAAAATTCAACATGGTTTGGGTACAATCTCTTTCATAGGTTCAATGTTTATATTCAACTTATTACTCATCAGCAATATGTGGTTGGGTCCGACAATGTTGAATGAAGATGTGATTAAGAATGTGATTAATGTACTTAACAATGTCAGCGCAGTGTTGATTGTTGTATTGCTGAGTTAGATGTACAGGTTCCAGGAGGAATGGATAGGTGATACAGGACAAGTGAGACAAAAATGTCCGCACTTATTTTCTGAATGATTTCATGTTTTTTGTGGTCCAAAAGCTTCTCAGCGGGGAGGTGTGATCCAGGCGGATCCAAAACAGCTTGAAAATACTCAAATGTAGAAAAGGAGGATCTAGGAATGGCATAGAAGTCTCAGAAGGGTCCCTAGGCTTAGAAAATGCTCAAAAAACAAAGTTCTCATAATTGGATGAAACCAATGCCATTGTGTCCGGCTCGTTCTCCCGATTCTGGCCATATATTTACTTTCTCAAACATAGCTCGTATGAAGAAGTTATGACACTCTGAAGTTTTTCGAAAACAGTGATGAAAAGTCAAACAGTGAACATGTCGTACTGATGACGTCAGCGGTACAGATGCTGACGTCAGCATGACATGTCACCTTCTAGAAGCCAACAGTTTGGCAGATCCATCCAAATTTGGTGGATTTCCGCCAAATCTGGAGGAGGTTCGCTAAATTTTTCACACTGGTTAGCGGTCCTGCTTATTTAACTGGGCACGAAAAATGAGGTAGAGGGGGGAGTTGGCAGAGGCTGCATTTGAATCCGTGCGAGAAGGTGTCCCAGGTGACCTGCTCAAAAATAGATCGACTTTATACTCAAATGTTGCAGAATTTCGAGAGGATTCTGAATATGCTATATGTTTCTTCATCAGAGTAGTCGAACAAAAAAGTGTCTCTAGAAGAGGAGTTGGCACACTTTTCGAGACTACGGAGCTTATAGGAAGACACTGCATTGGAATCTGTGCTAGGAGGTGTCCCATGTGACCTACCTAGAAATAGATCGACTTTATACTCAAAAGTTGCAGAATTTTGAGAGGATTCTGAATATGCTATATGTTTCCTCATCAGAGTAGCCGAACAGAAAAGTGTCTCGAGAGCTCATTTGAGCGAGTCAAACATACTCAAGTTTACAGTCAAAATTTGCAGAATGACGTTTTCCAGCCACCTATGATGTATGTTTTTGCCCAGAATTGCAGTTCTGAAAGTTGTTTTTTGGGAGCTCTTATGTAAGCCTTTTCTTTGTAATTTTTAAGCATTTGAGATTAATTAAAGAGCGGTCTCACTGTTGGAGTGGACATAGAGACGTAGCCAGGAAGTCTGATGAACTCCGTTACCAATTCTTGTTCATAGATGGTTTGCTTACATGTTTATGTGCTCATGTGTTTGATGGATGTTCTTTAATTTTGCATTACAAAAATGGTTAACAATTAAAAATTCACATGCAAATAATGGTTAAAAGATCTTGAATTTTAGATCAAGTTAAATTTCAGATCTTTAGACTTCTGAGTTATTTCTTGGGCAATTGCCTTGCCTCTGCTTTAACTTCTGCCTCGACTTATTTGACCTTTCTTTTGGCTCAACTTCTCTTCAACGTTCAGATCCATCTGATAAGCATCTTCTACGGTTCAGATGGTCATCATGCTCATCTCGTTCTGAATGTCATATCGTAGACCATTCATATATCTGACAACTTTTTCATCATCGCTCTCTCGATGACCTACACTGATTTGATAATCTCTGGGTATGAATTTGGCCTTCATTTTTGCGACCATTTTGTCCCAGCTCTTGATTTTCTGCTTTCCCTTGCAACGTCTATCAGCCTGCAGTTCATCCCACCACATCGTTGCATGCCCTTTAAGTCTAGTAACGTCATGTTTAACTTTTTTGTCTTCTTCGACATCCTCATAGTCGAAGTGCTTGTCTAGAGATCTAATCCAGTCTAGAAGCTCTTCAATGTCCAGGTTTCCCTCATACACGGGAACGTACATGGGAATGTCCATTTTTTCTCTGGCACCTATCCTTGCAACAGCTCTAAGAAGACGTTCTTCAACAACATCCTCAACTGCAACTTCTTCTCCTTCATGTTCAGCTTCATTTTCACTTTCAGCCTCGCTGATGTCTCCAGCGTCGACTGTTCACCTTTTTGTTGTCTCCATGGCATCAATCCTGACACGTAATTCACGCATTTCTCACTCCACTGTTGGATCAGGCATGGGCCTGTCTCTTCTTCTCGGCGGCATGGCGTTAATTTTTTTTCTCAGCTACAGAAAAAAAATATTTTTTTTCTGTGCTCTGATACTACAATTGGTTCAGACCCCCGACCCTTCGGCTTAGATCTGCACAGGATCTTCTCTAAACCACAACAAGAGTTAAGCAAAACACTTGATTAAGACCGTGAAGGATTTTCAGGTCTCGTGAGTTCGACGCTTTCAACTCAATGCCACCGCTTTGTGCAACAACTGAGATGCGAAGCTCCAAATGGGCATAAGGGATAATCCCCCTCTCTTTAGCCCCTTGGAAAAGTGACCACGACCAAGGCCTTAGTGCAATATCCTTTCGTGGCTCGTGATCTCGCGAGTTGAAGAGTCAAAGACTCTCGACTCCTGTTACTCCAAACCTCCGATACCCGAGATGCAATATAGGTATGGCTCCTCTTTGTTAGCATTTTTGCAAGTGACCGCCGGCTAGAGCTTAACTCTAGTACCTCTCGCAACTTGCAACTTCGTGAGTTGGAGTGTTGAATGCTCATGCTCCTCCCTTGCGAATCCCCGAAACATGATAAGACAACATGGTGTTGACTCCTCCACAGTGAAACGTGTACACCACCTGTCACCCACTTCGACCTTTTTCTGCACGATGTATGTTTGCGCCACCTGTCAACCACATGGTCTCCACTTACGGGATGTGCCACCTGTCCGCACGAGCCCTCGACACTCGAAACTTTGCGACTTTCACGATCCAAATGCAATGTTTCCCAACCTTTGAACCCCTAAAATGTGATACCATGTGGGGTTCGGTCCAATGGTTCTCTCGTGGTCAAGATCCAATGGCTTGGATCTTTTTCCCTGCACTTCGCGACTCGGGACTTGGAGCAACCAAGAATTTGGCTTATCCTCCAAACTCACGAACCCCGAATTCACCAAATGATCCAACGATGTGGGGTAAGTCGCGATCCATGACTCACGTTGACCCTCGACTCCTAGATTATGGGTTTCTCTAGCCTATAATCACCTTGCAACTCCTGCAAATCCTACGGTCCTCGTGATCTCGCGAGTTCTCCATGGACAATTCAGACTGTCCACCTCTGTCCTTGACAACCTTCGATTCTGAACTTTGGAAAAGGCACTTGGACCCGATATTTTCTTTATTTCGATCCAATTCGACCTTCGCTCGCCCTCTGCGACCTTCAAACGAAATCGATTGTCTGGGTCTTCAACATTTCCTTTGTGAATTCTGCGCTTCAAGCCTTCTTTGTGCACGAATTTTGCACACTTAGAGATAACTCACAGTTATCTTTCAAGGGAAGCTCTGTGCACTCCTTGCGACAAAGTTTCTTCAACTCCTCTGTGAGATTGAATAAATTTTGTTCTCTTTCCCCCCAGCCTGTGCACACTTTGCACAACTCTGTGCCTTGTTAGCACTCATGCCTGTAAAAACACAATTGAGTCTCTTCTGAGTGTTCTAAGATGAATTTTAGAACCTGGTCGGCGCACTCCTTGCGGACCCTCCACTGCACTCTTTGCAGGAGTTATCAGAAAGAGAAACAACTGAAACTCATTCTCCCCTTATCCATAATTCAAACATTCAACAAAGAATTCCAAAGCATACAAACACATAACATTAAAAAAAAATACACACAGAGAATAGAAACAAGCCTGCAATATACCATTCAATAGGTGGTCCCAACAACCATAGCAAACACATAGATTGGAATCAAATCTTTCTTCTATTAATTCCATTGCTCCTGTACATGGTCAATAGCAGCTAAAAATGCATAAAATTATCTGTTCTCCTATATTCTTCTCTGCAGCTCTACAACATACAAAATTTTGAATTATGATACAATGATACAAGGTGAGGGTGTCTATGACCTGTTTTCCCTCCTACACTTCTAAAGCTATCTAAGCTATCATTTAAATCTACCTACTTAAATTAAACATACATAAATGCCTAGTACATCCGCATATAGGAACATACTCTCCAAATCAGTTTGGATCTTCAATACATAAATGCTAATGCACTTTCCTCCTGATCATTACATTAATGTTTCAGATTTTAAAATTCAAAACATTTTCACAAAAATGTGTTCAAATGAAATCTGCGCGTTCACCTGTCTCCTTTCTCTAGGCGCATGCTTGTTGGCTTTATGTGATTCTCCTGCATCAACTCCTCGATGCGCTTCACTCAAGATCAAACTTCTTAATTCGTCATTAGGCAGTATGTAAATTCTACCATTAAACCTCAACAATCCGTCGTTGTCCAATGAGTAAAATTCAAACTTTGGCACCATCATGGTATTTTGTCCAATATTATCCTTAACTTCTTTATACCAGTCATCGTCTATTTTTTACGTTAGAATATTTTCTCGAAGATTCATCTTAAGAGTTATTACAAAGAATATGTGTGGTCTCCAACTCAACACATCTACTACTCTATTCATCGTTCCTTTAATATAAGTAATCTCAAAATTATATTCACTAAGTAATTCTGACCAACATTTATGTTGTGCGTTCGAGTCATTCTGAGTAAATATATGCTGCAATCCACAGTGATTCATCTTTAATTCATTTTTTTTGTCCAATCAGATAATGTCTCCAAACTCTCAAGGAATATACAACTGCTAATAACTCCAAGTCACACATTGCATAGTTCTCTTCATGCTTTCTCAATTTCCTTGAAATGCAAGTGATCACTCGACTGCCTTGCATCAAAACTCTACCTAATCCTTCCTTGGATGCGTCTGTGCATACCGATAATTCTTTTTCCATGTAGGGGAATTTCAGTATTGGTGGTGTCATCAACAACTCTTTGATATTTTGAAATGCTTCTGCACATTTCTCAGTCTAAAAAAACTTCTTGTTTTTATTCTGCAATTCCGTGATTGGACTTGCTATCTTCGAAAAACCTACGATGAACCATCGGTAATATATTTCTAAACCCATAAAGCTATTTACTTCATGTATGTTCGTCGAAGATGGCCATTCCATAATGTCCTCTACCTTCTTTGGATCCACAAAAATACCTTCACCAGATATGATATGTCCCAAATAATGAATCTTCGATTGGTAAAAAGAATATTTCGATAGTTTCCTGTACAACTTGTTTTCTCTAAGACACTGTAGAACCAATCTCAAGTGTTCGTCATGCTCTTCTTTCATCCGAGAATAAACCTATATGTCATCAATAAATACTTGAAAAAACATTTCCAAGTATTCACGGAACACCCCAATCATAAAAATCATGAATACCCCCGAGGCGTTTGTCAATCCAAACGGTAAAACGATGAACTCATAGTGTCTGAATCTGGTCTTAAATGTGGTCTTAGGGATATATTCCTCTTTGATCCATAACTAATGATATACTAATCTCAAGTCAATCTTCGAAAACATTGTTTATCCTTTTATCTGATCAAATAAATTGTCTATTCTTGGAAATGGATATTGTTTCTTGATCGTCGCTTTGTTCAATTGATGATATTCAATAAAAAGTCTCCAAGATCCATCATTCTTTCTCATAAAAATAAATGGCACACCCCAAGGTGACACATTTGGACGTATAATTCCCAAGTCCAACAATTCCTTCAATATCATTTTCAAATCCTTCAATTCATGCGTTGACATCCCATAAGGCATTCTTGTTAGTAGTTTAGTTCCAGGTTTTAAGTCTATTGTAAACTCCAACTTTCTTTTGGGTGGTAAACCTGACAATTCTTCTTGAAATAAGTCTGCAAACTCTTGTACTATAGGAAGTGTATTCATGAAGTGCGAAGCACATCACCATGTTCTCCAACCATGCGTCAGTGGCTAAATCCATCCATGGAACCCCAGAACTCAGGAAACTTAATTTTCTCGAGTTCTCGAGGTCTATTGTCGTAGGGTTGAACCCGCTCTGATACCCAATGAAATGACCCCTCCATTAAAACATAATTTCAGTAGTTACAATGATTTTTTTTTTTTAAACTTCAATTAAAACAAGTGATATGTGACAATAGCATAAATCAATATTTCATATTCTCTTCTCATCTACATCACTACAAGGAAAGAAAAAAATTACAACATCATGAATATTAACAGATAAATCATATCTCATAAAGATAACAAGGATGACTAACCCCCCAACCTACCCTGCAAGGTTAGGACCTCCAAGACACATAATCAATGCTCAAGTCCAGGATTCATCCGATTGATTTTGACCATTTAAGATCTCAGGACTGGCGACTGTTCTGAGGAACATGGAGATATCTACTCCCATGACCAAATATAACCTATACTGAATACTAATATTTTGACGGTAAGAAACTTAATCATGTCACAATCAAAACATTCAATACTCACTATATGTGTAACATCCCTCCATATCTCTAAACATAAAGAGAAGCGGTATAAAATAAATAACATTTTTGTTATTATTATTATTATATATATTTTAAAAAGTGAATCAAAAATTTACTTCAATTAACAAATTAACAATCTTATAGTAAATTAAACATGGAAAAACAATATCAAGAATTACTTAAGAACTAATATACAACAAGGTAAATCAGTTCTTAACTTTGTTAGGTCACAATGCAAGTGGAAGAAAATATTCCCTTATCTTAAAATTTATCGTACATTCAATTTTTCGCTTCCTAACCCTTGAACATAAAGGTTAGAATAATTTTATTAAATGAACTGAACATTCCAAGATCTGACACTAATTCCATGGTTTCTTATATCAATATTGGAAAAACCAAAATCATTAGATTATTTAAACGACATTTACATTAAGTAGAATTAACTTATCAAGGAACCTTTTTGAGTGATGACACTAACAATAAGATTTTTTATAAGAATTTAATATGTTTATTCAACAATTAAATGACGCCATTATTGTACGAGAAGACAGATATCCCTTCGATATCTAATTCATTCTCGAGATGTCAGACGAAAGAAGTTTAGATCTCTAAAAAACACTTTTAACAGAGTGAAAAGGAAGGACAACAAGAAATGAAAAAGGTAAGTACAACAAGAAATGAAAAAGGTAAGTAAAAAAATTAAAATGTTGTACAAGGATCGAAAGGATCTCCTCGTGAAAAAGGATCGGAAGGATCTCCTCGAAGACCTTTCAAGCAGGTATCACCTGACTGCACCGAGATTTGATTCAACGTTGTCAATAAAATTGGTAATAAAGCTACTATAATAGAGATCTGTGAACTATGGCAGTCTCGAAATTTAAAATCTTCTAAGTATTAATATCTTGGGAAGGTCTATAGTATAAAATCCCTTTTACGATTCTCCCTTGCGCAAATCATAGCAGCGATTTCTTAGAAACCCTTTTTTTTTCTTTTTCTTTTATTTAGGGTAAGATTACAATGCCCATCACCACACAGAATTGAAACAACCATACACAGAACTAAAATAACTATTCAACTATTCTATGTTCATACATATTCTCTCATATTATTAATTCTTCTATTTTAAAAATCTATTTTATTAATTCAATGCACATATGTGCATTTTATCCACTCTTTATATTTTATTCACTTTTTTCTTAGAAATTGATTTTATTTCAATTCTTTTAATTTTAACATTTTTGATTAGTCCCTTAATAAAATTAGACTTAGGCTTAAACTCTTGTTAGGCTTCCCAGTTAATAATTTACTGACTAATTAATTATTTTATTTTAACAAGGTCTAACCATTTCAATGTTTTCTAGACCACCTAGATTTATTTGACTCAATTTTTAATTATGGGACGTGCCCTTCAAGACACACCTCCATGCTCCAAGGGTGCCACTCACCTTAGACTGGTTTTGGAAGTTTTTTTGAGCCTTGGAATCAACAATCCATTTGGTCATCCTTGTGAGAGACTAAGGGCTTCTAAGAAAGACAATCTTTTCCTTATTGCGTGCCCCTTAGAAATCTTCGTGATAAATTGTTTTAGTATGTCCTCACGACATCGTGGACCTCTTAGAACTAGGTAATATTTAACCTACAACTCAGACCACGATGAGAGTGCTAGTAGGCTATGACAAGGATGCTGCCACATCTCTCCCTCAATTTCTGGTTTCTGTGCATGGCCCCTTTGCTCCTTATGTGAGTCGGATTATCAAGCATTGTCAAGCCTACATCCACTGACAAAAACACTATCAATAATACATATACATAAATCATACATAAATCATTCATATATCACATGTGCGTAAAATGAAATACTCAAACAAATACAATCCACTACCTAACTCAATCCAAGGTCCATGGAATTCCATTGATGCCATCAACATCCATAACCTGTCATGTGTCCTGCACACTTAGGAAAACTTGTCAATAACATCTTCCAATACATATACATCAAAGTAATAATAAGTCACTATACATCATCATCATCATATATAACCCATAATCAAAACGAAATCACAATGTACCATAATCAGATCATTTGCATGCAAGTGTCCTCAAAGAATAAGTCATCAAAAGTGTGCTCAGTAGAACAAGATGTTACATACACCCTTGTTTTAAACTTGATTATGAAGTTGTATAGTATAAAAATGAAAGTAAATAAATGTATCTGACATAGATCTATAAATCTAATCTATCAAACAAGTAAGGAAACTGTTGATGCATTTTGTATGCGTCCTCCTAGGTAGTCGAGTGTGGAATATAGTTGTCCCACTACACCTTGACCAGATCGACTATTTGACGTCAGAGTTGTTGAATGCGATGGTCTAGACTGTGGATTGTCTCTGCCATGAGAGCATCCTTGTCCAACACTTGCAAATAACTCATGTCAATAACATGTGACAGATCACTATTATAATGTCGTAAAATAGATACATGAAATACATCGTGCATACGCCTCAAAGAATCAGACAAGGCTAGTCGATAAGCCATGGTTCCTTTATTTTCCACAACCTTGAAAGGTCCCACAAACCTAGGAGAGAGTTTAGCACCCTTCCAAACTTGATCAAACTCTTGTGCGGTATTACCCGCAATAAAACTCTGTCACCAATTTCATATCTGCAGCCAATGCGATGAGCATCAACATAACGCTTCTTTCAATCATGTGCTTCTTTAATCCTTTGTCTTATCGATTTCATCTGTCTTCCATTTATTGGATCACTTCTAGTCCTACTAGGACCCTATCCTCAAGTCGATCCCAACTCAATGACGTCTGACACGGTTGCCCGTAAAGAAACTCAAACGATGCCATCTTAATTCTACTCTAGTATTTGTTGTTGTATGAAAACTCTACCAATCCAGAGAAGTCTTCCCAAAGTTTTTGTTGGTCCATTACATACATATGTAACGTATCCTCCAAAATATGGTTTTTTCTTTCTGTTTTTCCATCAGTCTCTGGGTGATATGTTGTACTAAAGTTTAGGTCAATTCTCAAGTCCTCTTGGAAACTGGTCCAAAACCATCCTATAAACACCAATCCTTGATCAGATATGATTCTTCTTGGTACTCCATGTAACCTCACAATCTCGCTATAAAAAACTCTAACGATATCTGATGCCTGATATGTCTTACACACTAGAATAAAGTGTGCACTCTTTGTTAGAGTGTCAACTACCACAAAAATTGAATCATGTCTTATTGTCGTCAGTGGCAATCCAAAAATAAAATCCATCGAAGTGACCTCTCATTTCGATTCAGGAATAGTGAGTGGTTGTAACAATCTTGTTGGATTTCTATGCTCAACCTTCATTTGTTGACATTCTCAACATCTCGCTACGTAACTAACTATGTCCACTTTCATTCATTTCCAGAAGAATAAAGGCTTAAGTTCTACCTTCGTCTTCGTGACTCCGAGATGAACCATGTACATTGCTCGATGTGCTTCACTCAAGATCAAACTTATTAATTCATCATTAGGCGATAT
>JZKD02S0005983.1:11309-27230 GCA_000966675.3 Picea glauca
CCATATTTGTCACTGTATCCACTTTCTATTCTCCTCCTAAAACTCAATTCCAAAGGTTAACCATCTACCTAAGGCATGTTGCAAAGCTATCATTTGACAAAAGATAAACTTCCATAAAAACCAAAATGTATTAAACAAACTGTATTAATAATTATGTTTCAATTTATGGCAAGTTTGGTGTGGAGTGAGTAGGAAGATACATGAATGGATGCCTTAATTGCTCCTTGTTTGTGATTACACAAAAAGATAAACTTCCATAAACACCAAAATGTATTAAACAAACTGTATTAATAATTATGTTTCAATTTATGGTAATTTTGGTGTGGAGTGAGTAGGAAGATATAGACATGGATGCCTTAATTTGTCATTTTTTGTGATTACACACAATTATTGGTTGTGTTTCATTTATCATATATAATGTATTTAATTAGTGATTTATGATTCAAAATTTGTTAGTCAAAATCGGTTACCCCTTTGAGATTTATTTCATCAGGACTGCGCTGTGGTTTGTTTTCTATGGAAACCCTAGCCGCTCTCTGTTTTTCCTGTCTGTATCCTCATGGCGAGGGCAGATCCTGACCCCCCAGATTTCGACTCAGATGCCTCAACTTTTCGATCTCTGGTGACTTCGCTTGGAAAGCAGATGACTCGTCCTACGCACACACAATTTGTGAAGAAGCTAGATCAGATCCTTGAAATACAGATCCCACATGTCTGGACAAGAAGCAAGGCGTTGGCTTACGTGTATAAAGGACTAATTGATTAGTTTTCTGGGACATGACCCTCTCCCAAGAAAATGGATTCCTAGCTTTCCAAGAACTAGGCTACTATTTTCAAGGGAATACTCAACCATTTTTTCCGTGGTAAGGGTTTCTACACCTTCTTTTTTGAGTTCAAATATGATAGGGATTTAATATTTAGAAATGGGCCCTATTTCATGGGTATAAGGGGTTTGTATCTTGATTGTTGGACCCCATATTTTGATCTAGAGGTCGAAGTTCCCTCAACTCTTCTAGTCTAGGTAAAGCTTCCTCATCTTCCTCTTCACTGTCGAGGAGATGATGTTCTTAGATGCATAGGAAACTCCTTGGGGAAATATAAATATAAAACTGAACCAAAACCCCCTATATTTTCCTGTACCAGAATCTATGTAGAAGTAGATATGGAGAATGGTCTTCCTGAAGTGGTTAAGTTAGCTTTGGTTGGATGGACCCATATTTAGAAGGTAGATTATGAACAATTTCCCTTTAAACGAAAAATATGCCATGAATATGGAAATTTTTCCAGGCATTGCTCCAAATAGAGCCCAAACACCTCTGGTAAGAAAGACGAAGAGGAGCAGGGTTGGCAACAGGTCAGTAAAAAACCCTAATCCCTCAGATCCACAATATTCTTCATACGCTCCCTCTAATCCTAATAGATCCCAACAAGAATAAATCAACCCTATGCAAAAAAATCAAAATTTGGACACTGCTAATCAATTTCAAATTCTATCAGAATCCCCCTATGATTTGGAGGTCATCGATCCTACACCTCCACCTCCACCTCCAGATGGACTGGGTCCAATCCATTATGAATCAGGAGAGCCATACATGGAATCAGAGGAGGGGGAAGTAGGTTGTGAATATGAAGGTCTATATAACAAACACCGAATCCAGATAAAATTGTAACCATAGGAAAAACTAAATAGATTCAGGAAGAGGGAGATGCTATAAAAACCACCAAGAAAGAAAGGCGAAGATCCAATAAAGACTATAGAGAAGAAAATGCCAACAAAGAAAAGGTGATAGTTCGAAAATCATCCATAGAAACTTCTATTGGAAATATGAGAAAGAAAGGAATCGTAAAATATCCAAAAAGACAGATTCCTCCATCATAAGGAGGAAAACCCTCCCACTAAATCAAATAATGAGGATGAAGCTCCTTCCCTAGAACTGCAGGGGTCTAGGAAGTAAGCACAAGGTGGAAGCATCAAAATATATAATTAAATCATAACACGCATCGATTATCTTGCTCCAATAAACCAAAATAGAGAATTTAGAAGTAGTTCAAATAGGAAAGAGAGATTTTAAGGATGACGAAGGATTAACCATCAGTTCTATCAGTGCCTCGGGAGGAATTCTATCAATTTGGGATGCCAACGAATTTGAAGAGAAGGTAAGCTTTCACTCCTCCTTCTGTATCTTAACTATTCTTAAGTCCAAACAAGACGACATGAGGATCTCTGTTACACATTTATAGATGCCAGTTATTTACAAAGACAAAGTGGATTTTTGGAAATCCCTTGCAAATTTAAAATATGCAGTAGATCTTCCTTCCATCATTATTGCTGGAGATTTCAACACAGTTATGAGTCAATTTGAAAAGAGGGGCGACAATATGGTCAGGGACCCCATGAAGGAATATATGGATGATATAATATTTTATTGGGATCTTCTATACTTTAATCCCATTACGGGTAAATTCACTTGGAGTAACAAAATAATGGGTAGGCAACATATTAATTCTCGTCTCGATTGCTTCCTTATCCATAACAATTATTTTTCTCTCCCCTTTTCCATTTCCTCTCATATCGTTTCCACTCCTACCTCTGATCACAAGCCTATTTCTCTTACCTTCTCCCCCCTTCAAAATCTTGGCCCCATCCCCTTCCGTTTCAATTCCCTTTGGCTTCATCATAATGAAGCTATCACCCTCATCATAAAGACCTAGAAAACCCCTTTTTTTTGGCTCACCTAATTTTGTATGGGAAAGAAAATTAAGATTGGTTAATAAAGCCATCAAACAATGGGATAATTATTCATTTCTTTCTCCCTCAGCTGAGCGGGTGGAGAAGCAAGGAAAATTTTCCTTCATTCATCATAAAATGGAAACAAAGGACATAATGGAGCATATTATAGCTGAAGAAAGAAAATCAGGGCAAGCTCTGCAATGAAACCTTCAGAAAGGAAGAATGGAGACTGAAATCACGAAGCCTTTGGTTCATATCAGGGGATAGAAACATGATCTTTTCCAAAATAAATCTCATACATAGAAGCAACGAAACACAGTTACTCAAATATGCTTCGAAAATGGGTATCTATTGGAATATTTTGAGTAAATAAAGGATGTTTCTTCTCATCACTTTCAACAACTGTACGCTGAACCTCAGGAAGAGGAAAACTCACAGAAAACCATTGACTTTCTGGATCATCTCCCTTCAAGTGTTACTAAAAAAGACAATCAGGAGTTATTAAAGAAAATCTCGGAGGAGAAAATAACAACAGTTGTTTGGAGTCTAGATCAAGATAAATCCCCAGGGCCAGATGGCTTCTCAATTCATTTTTTTCAGGCCTTCTAGGACCTTATCAAATACGATCTCAGAAAAATGGTGAATCATACTTTGAGAAATAAAATTGTTAGAGGTGCTACTTGTTATCACTCCAGAAAACTCTCCTAGGCTGTAAGTCAGAGATGCCTGGTAACTTAATCTTTTGGTAATTGTTATCTCAATAAAAAGTATGGGTTTGGATCAAGTCGGAGGACTGAATCATTTCTCACTCAAAACATGCATGGACACATCTATATGGACAAGGATTTCAACAAAAAATGTTCAGAGAGTTGACAAATAAATGGATGTATGGAGAAATAACTATTATATCAGTAGAATCACATATAAAGCATACTTGAATGGCCAATTACAATAATCACCAGAATACTTGCAATGTTTAACTTATGAATGCAATGATAAGATGACAATTATCGGGCATAAACAAGCATAACAACATGAATATAATATCCAGGTGCAAGTACTGAATAGATAAGAAGATGAAATCTAAACAAGTTATGGCAAAAGAAGCTTGTATTACTTAATATGAAAATGAGAAGTTTGAGTACATAACATGAAAAAGTCTCCAAAGTCGAACCCTTAGTTCCTATTCTACCTTTAGCTTTATATCTTTACAATGTAGTTTTGAGATCCTAAAAGCATGGATCAAATATGATAAAGATAGAAAGTCAAAATTTAGTTTGCAAAAGATATGGAATGATCCCCAAAAATGAGGTCAATCCCAGATTTCATGGTCTTCATCTCTTGTAGAGTAATGGTGCAGTGCAGAATAACCTTCCAAGGCTGAGTGATGACTCTTCCAAGAGATACAAATTCGAATCTGTTGATGTGAGTAAGCATCCTGATTTTCTGCCTTTGTCAAAGGTACCAAAACCATTTGAAACACCTCTTCTTTCCATAATCTATCAAAAATAGCTATTGGATCTACCTTGACAATTAATCAAATGTCCATTCGAAGAGGTTTCAAATCATTCCAACTCAAAAAACTTCGATCTGTGCAAAAACTCGATCATTTTGGCAGTGACAGGCTTTTGGTGCTTAACCTAGAAAGCTTCTGAATGGATTATCTACTGAAATCTCTGTTTTCGATGGTTAATGAACAATCGTCCTGTTTGCCTAAACCATCGAAAATTCAGCTTTGAGAAGACTTCAAAACTTACAAAAATGATTACCTTGATTCCTTGCTTGATGTTCAAGGTCTTTTGGATGATGCAACCCTCGTTCATGGAGATTTGTGAACTTCAACTGGATGTGTGGAAGGCTCTGGTGTGTCTACCATGGTTGTAGCTAAGTTAGCTAGAGTCTCCAAACCAGTTTTCTCCTGTGCTGGTGATTGAAACTCTTTTAACTTCAACCTCAGAATTCTAAGCTATCTGTACAGATTCATGTTCTCCCTGATCAATACCCTGTTCCTGTCTTTGATCTTGTCATGCTTCTCTTTGAGGGTTTGGTTTATTTTGAAAAGCTCTGCATTTCTTTCAGTCAAGTCTGTATTATCTTTTTTAATAACTCTTTCCAAGACTTCCATTTTATAGACTTGTTGTAGGAGTTTATTGATTTTTCGTGCTCTAGATGCTTTAGGCTTACTTGAAGAGGCTTCTGCCATTGGTGGACTGTGTGCCTTTGGAGGAGTTGGTGAAGGTAAATTGGAAAAATCATCTGCACCTTGTCCAGCCTGTACATTACCCTGTGTCTCTGCTAACTCTTGTTCTGGCTCTGAATCACTATAGGGTAGGTTTAAAGGGTTACTTCCTGTAGCGGGGTCCTTGGACTGCTCACCCTCAAACTATAGTTTTCTTTTGATTCTTTTCTTCTTAACAAAAGATGATTCTATTGGATCTCTTGGTGGTGAGATACCCTTCTGTTTTCTATGACTGCTTTTAGGAGTAATAGTCTTCTTAGTGGAAGCCTTTCTACCCTTCTCCTGTTGTTGCCAATCAGTCTGGAATTCATTCCAGAAGAGGAAATAGTTCCAATATACTTGCCTTTCTTCAATGAATCTTTGACAATAAGAGTAATGAGTCCTTGATGAGACAATCTGCTTGCCACCTTAGGGGGCTTGGCCTTGACCTGTTTAGACATTTTCGTGAGGGCTTTGTGCAAGTAAAATGGTAAATTGATGGGAGATCTCCCTGTGAAATGATTTAAAAGCTTGAAGTGGTATAACATGACTCTGTTGTATCTACCTTCACAGGTGATATAGACAAAGATAGCCTTCAATAAAGATTTCCATTTAGGTTCCAGATAAGACATTGGTATTTCTTTTTTCCATGTAAGATCTTTATGAAGAGGCTGTAGGTAGGACCTAAAATCAATGTTTGAAGGTACCATTGATTTAAACCAACAATCACCTATTTTGGGAAGACCTTTGAACTCAGCTATGGCTGCCTCATCAGCCACAAACTGTTCCTTTCCCACTGTTTCTATTCTTCCATCATATGAGCTGGCAAAAGTCTCAGACACCTGTTGATGAAAATCTGCTAGTTTTTCACAATAGGTATACACTCCAGTCTGCTTGAAGAACTCGGCCACCTCAGGGTGTGCCTAAAGGTACCAAACTCCATCCACCTCAGACCTCAAAACTGACCCTGCTTTCGGCATTAGTCAATGTTGATTGTACCCGTGATTATGGAAAACTGAGTGCCAGGGAGACAAAGACTCTAGTATTTAGGATGACAGAGAGTATGACTCATGGAAGAGAAAACAGGACAGGGTGACACAGAGTTCGGATCACCAAGCTCAAACACTAACCGAGTTTAGGCAACAAACTAACTGAGAGCATACCGAAATTTTTTATTTTCGGTCGTATATTCATTTAAACTGAAACAAGATGGGTTTTGAACTTGCTTTATGAATCGACCTGGATTAATTGGCTTGAGAGAGAATTGCTAGACTCTAATGGCGCTTGACGATCACCATGGGAAACATGATTATGATCTCTGGAAACACGTTTGATTGATGAAATCACAGACTTACGATTATCTCAATAACTTCGTAATTCAATTGATAATGAATGAGGATTAAATGAGAGATTTAACGTGATCATAATGGATTGTGTACTCATGACTGGAAATGGTGAGAGGCTTCGTGACAACATGCATGAATTTCTGTATCATCGCCGTGTCTTCATTTTGAAAAGACAAATGCGGTTGAAAGGACAATAGGAACTCAAATTTTTGGATAGATACAATTAGAACATGCATACCTTACCACCTCATGAGCTTTCGGTGGTTACGTTTCCATCATTGCGCCAACTGACAGCTGGCTCGTGCGAAAGCACGGGGTTTCCATTTTTCCCATTGAAATGTTTTCGGTGGTTAACCACATTTTTGCTTTGCCCTCTTAACTACCGAGAAGAAAGGATTTCGGTGGTTAATGAGCGCGTTTCAAGCTCACCTANGAGATTTCAACACAGTTATGAGTCAATTTGAAAAGAGGGGCGACAATATGGTCAGGGACCCCATGAAGGAATATATGGATGATATAATATTTTATTGGGATCTTCTATACTTTAATCCCATTACGGGTAAATTCACTTGGAGTAACAAAATAATGGGTAGGCAACATATTAATTCTCGTCTCGATTGCTTCCTTATCCATAACAATTATTTTTCTCTCCCCTTTTCCATTTCCTCTCATATCGTTTCCACTCCTACCTCTGATCACAAGCCTATTTCTCTTACCTTCTCCCCCCTTCAAAATCTTGGCCCCATCCCCTTCCGTTTCAATTCCCTTTGGCTTCATCATAATGAAGCTATCACCCTCATCATAAAGACCTAGAAAACCCCTTTTTTTTGGCTCACCTAATTTTGTATGGGAAAGAAAATTAAGATTGGTTAATAAAGCCATCAAACAATGGGATAATTATTCATTTCTTTCTCCCTCAGCTGAGCGGGTGGAGAAGCAAGGAAAATTTTCCTTCATTCATCATAAAATGGAAACAAAGGACATAATGGAGCATATTATAGCTGAAGAAAGAAAATCAGGGCAAGCTCTGCAATGAAACCTTCAGAAAGGAAGAATGGAGACTGAAATCACGAAGCCTTTGGTTCATATCAGGGGATAGAAACATGATCTTTTCCAAAATAAATCTCATACATAGAAGCAACGAAACACAGTTACTCAAATATGCTTCGAAAATGGGTATCTATTGGAATATTTTGAGTAAATAAAGGATGTTTCTTCTCATCACTTTCAACAACTGTACGCTGAACCTCAGGAAGAGGAAAACTCACAGAAAACCATTGACTTTCTGGATCATCTCCCTTCAAGTGTTACTAAAAAAGACAATCAGGAGTTATTAAAGAAAATCTCGGAGGAGAAAATAACAACAGTTGTTTGGAGTCTAGATCAAGATAAATCCCCAGGGCCAGATGGCTTCTCAATTCATTTTTTTCAGGCCTTCTAGGACCTTATCAAATACGATCTCAGAAAAATGGTGAATCATACTTTGAGAAATAAAAAAGTTAGAGGTGCTACTTGTTATCACTCCAGGAAACTCTCAAAGGATGTAAGTCAGAGATGCCTGGTAACTTAATCTTTTGGTAATTGTTTTCTCAATAAAAAGTATGGGTTTGGATCAAGTCGGAGGACTGAATCATTTCTCATTCAAAACATGCATGGACACATCTAGATGGACAAGGATTTCAACCACAAATGTTCAGAGAGTTTACAAATGAAGGGATGCATGGAGAAATAACTATTATATCAGCAGAATCACATATAAAGAATACATGAAAGGTCAATTACAATAATCATCGGAATACTTGCAATGTTTAACTTATGAATGCAATGATAAGATGACAGTTATCGGGCATAAACAAGCATAACAACATGAATATAATATCCAGGTGCAAGTACTGAATAGATAAGAAGATGAAATATGAACAAGTTATGGCAAAAGAAGCTTGTATTACTTAATATGAAAATGAGAAGTTTGAGTACATAACATGAAAAAGTCTCCAAAGTCGAACCCTTAGTTCCTATTCTACCTTTAGCTTTATAGATTTACAATGCAGTTTTGAGATCCTAAAAGCATGGATCAAATATGCTAAAGATAGAAAGTCAAAATTTAGTTTGCAAAAGATATGGAATGATCCCCAAAAATGAGGTGAATCCCAGATTTCATGGTCTTCATCTCTTGTAGAGTAATGGTGCAGTGCAGGATAGCCTTCCAAGGCTGAGTGATGAATCTTCCAAGAGATACAAATTTGAATCTGTTGATGTGAGTAAGCATCCTGATTTTCTACCTTTGTCAAAGGTACCAAAAACGTTTGAAACACCTCTTCTTTCCATAATCTATCAAAAATAACTATTGGATCTGCCTTGACAATTCATCAAATGTCCATTCGAAGAGGTTTCAAATCATTCCAACTCAAAAATTTTTGATCTGTGCAAAAAATCGATCATTTTGGCAGTGACAGGCTTCCGGTGGTTAACCTAGAAAGATTTTGAGTGGATTATCTATCGAAAGCTCTGTTTTCAATGGTTAATGAATAGTCATCCTGTTCGCCTAAACCATCGAAACTTCAGCTTTGAGAAAACTTCAAAACTTACAAAAATGATTACCTTGATTCCTTGCTTGATGTTCAAGGTCTTTTGGATGATGCAACCCTCGTTCGTGCAGATCTGCGAACTTCAACTGGTTGTGTGGAAGGCTCTGGTGTGTCTACCATGGTTGTAGCTAAGTTAGCTAAAGTCTCCAAACTAGCTTTCTCCTGTGCTAGTGATTGAAACTCTTTTAACTTCAACCTCATAATTCTAAGCTGTCTGTACAGCTTCATGTTCTCCCTGATCAATACCCTGTTCCTGTCTTTGATCTTGTCATGCTTCTCTTTGAGGGTTTGGTTTATTTTGAAAAGCTCCGCATTTCTTTTAGTCAAGTCTGTATTATCTTTTTTAATAACTCTTTCTAAGACTTCCATTTCATAGACTTGTTGTAGGAGTTTATTGATTTTTCGTGCTCTAGATGCTTTAGGCTTACTTGAAGAGGCTTCTTCCACTGGTGCACTGTGTGCCTCTGGAGGAGTTGGTGAAGGTAAATTGGAATAATCGTCTGCACCTTGTCTAGACTATACATTACCCAATGTCTCTGCTAACTCTTGTTCTGGCTCTAAATCACTATAGGGTAGGTTTAAAGGGTTACTTCCTGTAGAAGGGTCCTTGGACTACTCACCCTCAAACTGTAGTTTTCTGTTGATTCTTTTCTTATTAACAGAAGATGATTCTATCGGATCTCTTGGTGGTGAGATACCCTTCCGTTTTCTATGACTGCTTTTAGGAGTAATAGTCTTCTTAGTGGCATCCTTTTTACCCTTCTCCTGCTGTTGCCAATCAGTCTGGAATTCATTCCAGAAGAGGAAATAGTTCCAATCTACCTGCCTTTTCTTCAATGACTCTTTGACAATAAGAGTAATGAGTCCTTGATGAGACAATCTACTTGCCACCTTAGTGGGCTTGGCCTTGACCTATTTAGACATTTTTGTGAGGGATTTGTGCAAGTAAAATGGTAAATTGATGGGAGATCTCCCTGTGAAATGATTTAAAAGCTTGAAGTGGTAGAACATGACTCTGTTGTATCTACCTTCACAGGTGATATAGAAAAAGATAGCCTTCAATAAGATTGCCATTTAGGTTCCAGATAAGACATTGGTATTTCTTTTTTCCATGTAAGATATTTATGAAGAGGCTATAGGTAGGACCTAAACTCAATGTTTGAAGGTACCGTTGATTTAAAACAACAATCACCTGTTCTGGGAAGACCTGTGAACTCATCTATGCCTGCCTCATCAACCACGAATTGTTCCTTTCCCACTGAGCTGCTCTTCCATCATATGAGCTGGCAAAAGTCTCAGACACTTGTTGATGAAAATATGCTAGTTTTTCACAATAGGTATACACTCCAGTCTTCTTGAAGAACTTGGCCACCTCAGGGTGTGCCTCAAGGTACCAAACTCCATCCACCTCAGACCTCAGAACTGGCCCTGCTTTCGGCATTAGTCAATGCTGACTGTACCTGTGATTATGGAAAACTGAGTGCTAGGGAGACAAAGACTCTAGGATTTAGGAAGACAGAGAGTATGACTCATGGAAGAGAAAACGGGACAGGGTGAAACAGAGTTCGGATCACCAAGCTCAAACACTAACCGAGTTTAGGCAACAAACTGACTGAGAGCATGCTAAAAATTTTGATTTTTGGTGGTATATTCATCTAAACTGAAACAAGATGGGTTTTGAACTTGCTTGATGAATCGACCTCGCTTAATTGGCTTGAGAGCGATTTGCTGGACTCTAATGACGCTTGACGATCACCATGGGAAACCAGATTATGATCTCTGGAAACAAGTTTGATTGATGAAATCACAGACTCACGATTATCTCAATAACTCCAAAATTCAATTGATAGTGAATGAGGATTAAATGAGAGATTTAACGGGATCATGATGGATTGTGTACTCATGAATGGAAATGGTGAGAGGCTTCGTGACAACATGCATGAATTTCTGTATCATCGCCGTGTCTTCATTTTGAAAAGACAAATGCGGTTGAAAGGACAATAGGAACTAAAATTTTCGGATAGATACAAATAGAACGTGCATACCTTACCACCTTCATGAGCTTTCAGCGGTTACGTTTGCATCAATGCGCCAACCGACAACTGGCTCGTGTGAAAGCATGGGCTTTCCATTTTTCTCGTTGAAATGTTTTCGGTGGTTAACCGCATTTTTGCTTTGTCCTCTTAACTACTAGGAACAAAGGATTTTGGTGGTTAATGAGTCCATTTCAGGCTTGCCTAAACCACCAAAACCTGAGATTCTGACTTTTTCTTGACCAAACCAAATCACAAATTTCTTCTAAGCTTATTTACAGAAAACAAACTCTCTATCCTACCTACAAAAATTTAGGAATAAAATTTGGACCACAACCTATCACCTCAAAAGCAAAATTTCAACCAATTTATTTGAGGAGATAAAACTGGCTCCTATTGGGGATGAACCCCTCTCTGTGAGGTTTCAAGAACCACAAAACCAATGCCTTTCTTGAAAAAGAAAACTAAAAACTATCTGCTAGTGCTTCCATTGGGCATGGAGTTATTCTGTAAAAGTAAAAGCTAAAAATAAAATTACAATGTCCAGGCTTCAAAGCCTTAGACAAAATAGAGTTTCAAAAATCGCCCGTTTACTGGGCCACCGAACATTTCTTCACCTCCCAGATTCTGCAGAATGAAAGTGTTATTATTCTCTACTTGGGTTATCATGAAAGGACCGGTCCACAAAGAATCGAACTTGTTATGCTTTCCTTTATCCTGTCTAAGAGCATCCCATTTTAGAACCCAGTCACCAACCTGAAAATTATCCACCTTTGCCTTTCTGTCAAAAGTATCTTTGATCTTCTTTTGATGAGCCTCTGATCTGTCTACTAACTGTTCATGGGCCTACTGCAGTTCCACCAAATCAAGAATTCTTCTTACCATATCATTTGACTCAGTTTTTTCTTCCTGAAAGAATCTAGCCATTGGTAAAATTAACTGAACAGGAAAAATGGCATCAGTCCCATAGACCAATTTGAATGGAGAAGTTCCTATGGACTTTTTGATAGTTACTCTGTCTACCCACAGAGAAAATTTCAGTTTAGAATCCCAATTCTTTTTGTTTTCCTCTAACAATTTTCTGATGATTTTGATTAAGCTCTTATTGGATGATTCGGCCAGGCCATTACCTTGAGGGTAGTAGGGGGTTGAATGTACCAACTGGATGCCCATTGATTCACACATGTCTACTAATGCCTCTGCTTTGAAGGCTGTTGCATTATCTGTTACCATCCTTTTGGGACAGTCGAATCTGCTCAAGATATTTTCATAAAGAAACTTCATGACAACCTGGTGAGTGGCATTCCGGGTGGGAATTGCCTCTATCCATTTTGTAAAATAATCTGTGGGTACTAAGATCCACTTATGTTGACCACTAGATGAAGGATTTATCTCACCTATAAAATCTAAACCACACTGCTGAAAAGGGCCATTCACCACTATAGGTCTCAGGGGTAAAGATTTTATCTGCTGTTTTCCCATAAATCTTTGACATTTGTCACAAGCTTTGACGAAGGCACACACATCTGAGAAAAGGAAAGGCCAATAGTATCCAACCCTCAAAATTTTATGAACAATGGTCTTCTAGTAATGTTGACCTCCACAAACACTTGAATGAAACTGATGTGTAACTTCCACTGACTCTTCTTTGTCTAAACATCTGAGAAGCAAACCAGTAGGGCCTTTCCAATACAAAAGATTATTGTAAATGTAGAATTTGATGGCTCTTAGCTTAAGGGCTCGGGCTTGAGTCATACTGAGTTCAGGAGGAACTTCTAGATTTTGCAAAAAATGTATAATACCTGAGTACCATTCACAAGAAGACAAGTGCTCTGCCACTTGTTGATTTCTATGCTGTCCATCTGCTGCCAGCTCCTTTTGCAAATTCACTGAATTTTCTCCTATGAAATTTATGTCCAGCAGCTCATGATTTTCCTTCGTTAAAAGCTTAGCAAGGCCCTAGCCTTTTACCAATTTGGTGGGCTTTACTTCAATGTTGAACTCAATCAACTTTGCAATCCATTTAGCTCTCTTTCCATCAATATTAGGCTGAGTCAAAACATCTTTCACGGAGGGTGAAGGAACATATGCGATGACTTTTGAGTGGAGTATATAAATTTTGAAAGATTTTAAATATTTTATGAGAGCATATGATTGTTTTTCAATAGGATCATACCTTAGTTCAACATCTCTGAGTGTTTTGCTGAAGAGAGCAATTGGGTGATCCAAATTTTCATCATCTTTCTGTAGCAGGACTGCTGCCACTGTTTCGTAAGAAGAAAAGGAAAAAATGTATAAAATCTTACTCTAATCCGGACTGATCAGAGTCGGGGATTCCATGATAGCCTGTTTGATATCTTGAAATTAATTTCTTGCATTGTATGTCCATTTTATCTCAGACCCCTTTTTCAGCATACATGTTATGTGTTTTACTAACTCGACAAAATTTGGCACAATTCTTCTAACAAAATTGATCTTACCGAGCAACGATTGAATATCCTTTTTTGACCTTGGCAAGGACAACCTCCAAATTGCTTCCACCTGAGCTAGATCAATCTTTACACCTTCTGCTGAGACAATGTGGCATAAGAGCTTACCTTTCCTGAGAGAAAACTGGGACTTTTTGGGATTCAATGAGATTTCGAACTGCCTGCATTTCAAGAACACTATTGTTAAATGCTTTAGATGCTCCTCATGACTGCTGGAATAAACTATGATGTCATCAAGATATATGAGGACAAACGTGTCCTTCTCACCCATGAAAGCTATGTCCATGGCCCTTTGAAACGTGGCCCCGACATTCATTAATTCGGATGGCATCTTGGCGTACATAAAGGTATCCCAAGGAGTAGTAAATGTAGTCTTCTCTTGGTTATCAGGATGGACAAAAATCTGGTTATAGTCGGAAAAGCCATCTAGGAAAGACATGAAAGTAGCCCCTAAAATCCTTTGCAACAAATGTTCCATTTTAGGCAGGAGATAGTTGTCTTTCTTAGAGCATCTGTTTAGGTTTCTAAAGTCCACACATAACCTGACCTCACCATTTTTCTTTCTCACTATTACTAGATTTGCAATCCATTTGGAGTATCTCAAAGGGATTATGATCTTAGCATTGAGAAGTTTTTTGAAGTTTTTTGAGGACTGATAGGTCTGAGCTTTTGTTTGAAAGGGATGGTGTCTTTTTCAAGAGGGATCTTGTGTTGAATAATATCAGGGTCATAAGTCTTCAGATTACTATATTTCCAAGCAAAAACATCAGAAAATTCTTTCAAAACGCTGCAATATTCGGACTTTTGATCAACAAACAATTCAGAGGACAGATTTATGAATTTAGGCTGGCTTTCGCCCCCTATGTTGTGCTCATGAACAACAAGATCTTTCTCCTTTTTGTCTGGCTTGTAGGGAACATCATTGTGATCGAAAAGCTTCTCGAGAGGTACTAAACCTCGAGGTATATAATTGTTGGGTAGCTGAACAATATCATGCTGACCCAATTTTTGTTTTAGCTTAGGCTTCTGGGATTCTTCTACATTTAGATTCTACTGGTCAATGTGCATATCAGAAAATTCATCTACCACTTGAAGAAATCTGTTAAGTTCATCATCATCTTCAAAAAATTTCCAGTATTTAATATTGTCGGGAAAAGATGGTCTATATTTGACTTGGATTTCATAACTGAGTCGGGGGGGGCATGGGAGGAATAAACATGCTGGCTGAAACAACAAGGGAATCGACAAGATGATTCATATCCCTGGGTATATAAGAAATCTCAAAAATGGAAAAAGAATCTCTTACTTTCCATACCTCATCCCTGTAGGCTTTCAATCTAACATGCTTTGCTTGAAAGGTACTGTTTACTTGTTGTATGATGAGATCCACATCTCTGAACACCTTTAAACCTTTTATCCCCATATCCTTAGCTGAATTTAATCCCAACAGCAAGGCCTCTTACTCTCCTATGTTGTTAGTAGTTTTGAAATTGAGCTTAAAAGACAAATGTATAGTCTCCTTTGAAGGAGAAATCAAAACTACCCCTACACCTGCTGAATCTTTGGTACTGACCCCATCAAAATACATGGTCCAAACTGAAACGTTCTTATCATTATTTTGTTGTTCGGTGGGCTTCACAATCTGCATAGGATTTTATTGAGAATCATCTATTTGAAGAATGCATGAGCCAAAATCTATATCCACAGCATAAATAGGATGATTTACATAATTTTTTGCATCGCTGATGATGTAGGCAAGTTGATTCTCTCTGTAAAGTATTTTTAACTCTCCTCCAAACACTAGATTCATAGCATACGAGAGATCCATCTACAAGGTACCTCCTAACCTTTTTCTCCATGGACGAGACAAGAGGAGCCCAAACTTAGGTGGGATATAAACAACCACCACATCCATTACCATGCTTCTCATTGGAAATTGGGCAAGGTTTATAACAAGGTCTTTTATGAGGCCAAGGAATTTGACTTTCCTAGAGTCAAAAGAGAAGAGATCATGATATGGTTTGCTGACCTCAAGCCCAAGCTCATCCATCACTGCTTTGGGCATAAGATTATGTGACGCTCTTGAATCAAGCAAGGAGTTGTGGAGGATCTTATCATGGACAATAAGGGATATATAGAATGGTGGACAAGAATCATATCGATCTTCTATCATAGGCCCTATAGTTACTGTTGGCTTGCCATCTTGTAGGTTAACAAAATCAGTAGATGAAGAGGTCTTTGGCTCAAGGGACTTCAGAATGGCTGACTTAAAGATATCATTCTTCATGAGTTCGGTTAATGGCATAGGTATCTTTACTTTCTGAATTTCTGATTCGAAATTAAAAGAGAAAGATGATTTATCAGAATCTTTTACCTTGTTGGAAGGATCTTTGAGAATGACTTACTCCTTGGCCAGGGGCTGTGTTTGTTTCTGCTACTGTTTTGTAGGAGAGGAGGTCTGTTTTACAGGAGCAACAAGCTGCTTAGCAACAACTTATTTATTCTTCACAGGAGCA